>CM027862.1:31452865-31750365 GCA_016097605.1 Eucalyptus guilfoylei
TTGGATACCGGGTTTTAAATACCAGCATGCCCGCATAGGCACGATTCAAACCACTTTAAATGTTGGAACGAGTCTTTGTAACATTGTATCCAAATTTTAATATTGCTCTTTTAGACCCTCAGTTACTCTATTTTCTAAAAGTTCAAATCTAGCTCACTGGAGCCCCTCAGACTACTGACTCAATAGCAGCAACATCGCACTACTAGATGGTTTATCGAGTGCGTAACCATGCTCTCGACTTAAACTTCCACAATGGGAATGAAGATGCACTATTCATCTCCATGCGGAATGACCAAGCCTCCGCATTCATGTTCCCAGACAAATCCCGAAAGAAAAATTGGCTACCCTCCTTTCGGAAACATGGATCACCAACTATGAAAAATTGCACCAAAGCAATAAGCCTTTCCAGTCTTCAGATTCTGAATTTGTCAGAAAGAGAGATGGCACTATTTCCATCAAATTTGGCAAGGAAAAGGAAGAAAGTCCTTCTATCTTCCGCCCTCTTCATGATTGAACCATGTGTTCGAGTCAATTTCCGAGCCGGATCCCAAAAGGCTGTTAAATTTTTTAATAGTGATGGGCATCCTGTTCATTACTATAAAGACCATATGGTCATTGTTTTTGGGATCCATTCGTCAATGTTCTTATTGTCTAAACTCTCCTGACGAGGTAGATCCATTTGTAAAACCTCCACCTCGAAGGAAGCACAAAAGGCCAAAAGATTCTATGTATCAAAGGCACTTGAATGGAGATCCTTCCATTGATACTCTTGGAGAGTGTGATAAATTCCAGTTTATGGTTTCCTATGCACCGACTCCATCACCAGAGTTCAATGTTTCTCCTCCTGTATCACTAGAACCATTATCACCTCCTCCATTTCCACCTCAGAAAAAACTAGCCATTTCTCCGTTTTATAAGCCAATTGTTAAGTGGGCAAATAGACATTCCTACCCACTTGAAGTTCCAGAAAACACCACCCAGCTCTACCATTGCCATGTTCCATGAATCGAGACTTTCCTCCTCTTGTTCGAAAAGTTCTAAACTCTCATTTCCTACACGAGAAGAGTTTATTGATCCACAAGCGGAATATCGGCATGTCCCGAAGATGCACATATTGACGTGGATGAGCATGGAAGACGAAAATAACTCTTGTTGTTGGCTTGTTCTAAATTGGCAATCGGAGACTCTTCTTGCACATAATAATGCTTTCAAAGCAATAGATTCCAAGATTGGAAATGTGCAACAAGATTTACGAGATATGATGAAACCACCAAGAAGATGCTTTCGAGACTTCCGAAGAAGGCTTCATGTCTTGGAATCGGACAAAATTTGGCCTATCATTATCTTGAAAGTCCCAAAGGTTGAAAGATAAGCTCAGGCAAATTCAAATCCTTGAGGAAGAAAACTTAACCCGGGAAGAATCAATCCATTTCCTTCCACTTTCTACGGACGGAGATCCTTCCTTTCTGCTTCCGCCACCTCGGACATCTATCTTTGCTACCGCTTCCCGGACATTCCTATTACTCAAAGACGAGATGTGGGCGAGATGATCGTCTCGAGAGAACTAGATCGATTAAGTAAAAGAAAAGGAAAAGAAAAGAAGATCGAAGCACCCTCACCCTCGTTGGTTATAAGAGAAAGGCTAGAACAATTAATGTTGTCAAACCCATTAGAATTTTTTTCTCGAGAGATTTGGGTAATCGAGGCGCGGCGATCCTCCCGTAGCCTCCAGCAACCATTTGATCTGTCATTCCAACAAATCAGATTCTGTTTCAACAGCATCGGCCTTTCCAAACATCTTTGAAGCGGAATAGACTCGGTATCTCTTGCGTCTTCATCCTCCTTTTCAATCCCTACTATTGACTCTCTTCCCCGTAGCACCCACATTAACCTCATCAATATTCATGGTGATCCTCAGGGCGATGATATGGACTCAAATCATTATGAACCCGAGGTTGTTCAACCAAACAATTTCTCCCAAAATATCGTCACTTCGTCAAACAGTTTTTCACTTATTGATGATATTCCTTATCGACAAATGGCGAACGAGACTTGAAGATTTTATGCGGCTAAACCACCCAAGCCATTACCAATCAGGACAAGTATGATGTTCTTTTTAACTTTGTCACCAGATTCACAGGTAGCCTCAAACTTTGGTGGGCATCTGTGTCAGAACAAGATCAACTTCACTTTTTACTTGCACCAAGCTTTCAGTATGCCATCACCCTTATGGACCACTTCTTTGTGGGAAAACCCGTTGATCTCGTGGAACTCGGAGAAGAGAATTTTTCGAAAAAAAGGGTGATGTTCTCTTCCAGAAAAAACATCTTGATAAGTATTATTATAGAAACTTGACTTCTCTATCAAGTCGGAGCTGATGCACATTTGAAGCATGTTTTCTTAACCTCCATTCCTAAAGAATTATCTCAACCGGTGGAGAGAAATTTTCTCTCTAGAGGAGAATCATGATGTTACATTGGGAGAACTCCAACAAGAAATCCATTTGTGCTTAGAAGACTTGTTTATGAAGCGTAAGATGATTCGGTCTTATGTCCATGACAACGGAGAACTTGACAAGGCATGTTCTCGCGAGAACTTAAAAATCAAATGCTCCGAAGAGCGTGACGGTTCTTGCGGAAAATCCTCAGGAAGAAGAAGCATTTCAAAAAAATTTGGATAAACAAATCCAAGCATGGCTCCAAGCACTTCCGAAGAAAGAAGAAATGGCGATATCTACGCAAAAGGAAAGATCGCTCGGAGCCCAAAAAAGTCAAGCCAGATGCTTCACATGCAACAAAAAGGGCATTTTGCCAAAAATTGTCCACAGGGGCGAAAAAAAGGTCGGAATCATTTGATACATCATATAAAGAATGAAAGCAGTATCCCTCTTGGGAATGATGATATCGAATCTTTATTACGCGGATGAAGAACCATGTGAACAAACTCTTTGTGTTATCCCTTGTTATCAAACTCTCGGTGATATTGATTGATTCAGATCGAAGATATCTTTCGCATATCTCTCACCTATGAAGAAATAGCCTTGACATATTTTCAAGCCAAACTCATTGTCATCATTTTCCTGTGAAAATATTCACTTCAAAGTTTGCTAAACCAATCACCGTTATTGCTCTCATAGACAACTGTTTGCTTCTTCCAATTTTAGACACTAAAGTTCTTCTGAAGAATATTGGACTTCTTGTGTCCGATATTTCAACTTCTTATAGGAGATACTTTCTCTACAAATGTGAGAACTACTCCCATAATTGTTTGTTTTTCCCACAGTGTTCCATAACCACAAAAATCTTTGGCTATAGTCTTCCCAACCAGATTTGATCATTGGTTGGGATATCATGACTCAAATTTCTCCAACCGCATCATCCTGGAAAATGTCTTAAGTATAAAGACCAATTCTCGAATTTGTCAATATTCAAAGACTTTTCTTCATTGAAATGAGTTTGCTAAGATCCGATCATGCAAAAGTTGCTAGAATCTGTTCGAATCTCATTCTGAATTTGTTCAGAAATGTTAGATCCTTTGGAAAAACCCCGAAATTCTTTATTTGTCTTCCTTTCAAGAAAAATGAAGATATTAATCCAACTAAGGTGAGTCATATGGAATGAATCGAACACTTGATTTTGGCTCAAATGGAATTTTCCGAATTCTTGCACCAACAATGCCTTATTGAGGTTTCACACTCTCGATGGGCTTGTGAAGCACATGTCAACAAGCATGCTGAGCAAACCAAGGGAAAAATGAGGCTGGTAATTAATTACTAGCCACTTAATCTTTTTCTCCAAGATGATAAATTCCCTTTACCTTGTAGAAACTCTCTTTTGCTAGATTATCTAAAGCCCAAATTTATTCCAAATTTGACCTTAAAACCGGATTTTGGCAATTGGGCATTCATCTTGAGGCGGACCACAAGACAAGGTTGTATCCCAAACCGGCATTTCCAATGGAAAGTTCTTCCTTTTGGCCTAAAGAAGTTGCTCCATCCTGTTTCAAAAGGCAATGTGTCGAATTTTCCAGCCAATCTTTGGCAAGCGCAGCGGTTTATATTGATGATATTTTGCTTTAAAATTCTGATGAACAATCACACTGTCAACTTCTTGAGCAATTCGCTGAAATTGTGAAAAAGCATGGTATTATGCTTTCCAAAGGAAGATGAACATAACCCAGGCAATCGAATTTCTAGGTATGCACCTTAACAAAGGAACATACTATCGGGGGCCACATATTACTAAGAAATTGAAATTTCTTGAAAAAGACTTACAAGAAAGCAAGTTCAGCAATTTCTTGGGATAATTAATTATCTCGGGGATTTTGTTCCACACATTGCAAAGCTTGCTAATCCCATTGCGAGACAATGTTAAAAAAGAATCCCCACCTTGGGAAAATCTCGAGACTAGTGCGGTCGTTGGACTTAAAGAGATCATGCAATCTCTTCCTCCACTGCAAATTCCATCAATAGGAAAAGAATCCTCTAGGCGATGCTAGTGATGAATATTGGAGAGTGCTGTCTATTCGAAGAAATTGATGGTAAGAGACATACGTGTGCATATAAAAGTGGAAAATTTTCTCGGGCTGAAATGCATTATCATTCCACTTTTAAAGAAATCTTGGCGGTGAAAAATGGAATCAAAAAGTTTGAATTCCATCTTATTATGCCATCACTTCCTAGTTGAGCCTGGATATGACATCTTTCCCAGGATGACCAAATTCAAACGACGGGTTCAATTCTCAAGCTGCTTCGATGGGCTGAATGGTTTTCAAAATATTCTTTTGAGACCAAGCATATTCTTGGAGACAAAAATGTAACTTGTTGACTTCCTCTCAGGCCAAAAGCACCGGTTGAAATCAACATGTGCGTCATGAGACGTGCTTTTCCTTATCGTCAATATGGTGAGAAGTATAAAATTGAAGATCAAAAGATTGGCCAAGTTGGAAGTATCCCGGAAATCATTGAATATATCGAGAATGATAGTCTCACTAAAAATCTGGATAAACTCAATGTGGCAATGCCACGCAGATTTGTTCAAGTTTAATGGAGGTTCAATTCTCGATCCTTTTAGATTAAATCGCAGTTATCTGTTCATACACCACATAACCTGGAAAGAAGATGATTTTCTTGATGGGTTTCGATGGTTATTATGGTACTCTAACCAATAAGTACTTAATAGCTATAGAGATTTCAAGCGTGAAGATTCATTGCCAACCTCACCGGGGATATTTGGACTTGCCAGAGGTAAGATTAAAAAATGAGAATGACAAAAATATTTAGATTTCCTCAATTGGTTTTGTCCTCCAACCTGGAAATGGCTCTCGAGAAAGAATTGAGAACCACACAACCAAACCACGAAGTTCACACCATTACGTTTCTTTACGATGTCCATGGCATTTTCACAAATAATGGCCACATTATCAATGCCCCGAGAGAATATAGGTACCACATCCTATAAACCCTTGCTAGGCAAACGGACGCTGGAATTACAAATCATATCCAGGTCCTGTTGGTTGGCTTTGTGAACACCAATATCAAGAACTCCGAGAATCTTATGCAAAGAGAACAAGACCATTCCTCCAAATGCATGGAATTATGATGTACCCACAAAGATGGGGATCATTATAACCTCGCACCCGAAGCTTCAAGAAGCACTCGAAGAATTCGAGACAAAGCGCATCATCACAAGATCACCAAATGGTAGACCTAAGATGACATTGCACGGTCCTCTTCAAGGACCCACATGCTACATGGGGAGGTCCCTTCAAGACCCTTATGATCAAGGACCTTTGTCCTTATCTCAAGGCATGGACACATCCTTTCTACATGCACGGCCATCCAGTGGCCTCAGCCAAATCCTCCCGCCGACACAACATATGATAATACAGTATTGGGGAGCAAGAACGCATTTGCAACATATCCTCAAGAAGAAGCATCCTTTATCCCATCGGCAAAAACCGAGATCCTACACTAGAAGATCTTGAAGCACTTGAACAAAAATATGATGCACATCTTTCTAGCTAAATGAGAACACGACTCGAGATGACTTAGACTACGTTATAATGCTCGTGACGGATGAGACAGTGGAAGATCAATGTCCGCAAGTTTGCGTCTAGAGTAAGTTCTCTTGTTCACTTTTACTATAGCAAAGAGGCTAGGTGAAATCCTTTGTTCTTGTCACTATTCATACCGTAAGGAATAATTCCCTACCGAGATTTTCGGAAGCCTTTATCCGTTCGGGACCCGTGTGCTTTAGTCCTTGTTTGTTTGTAACCTCCTAATTGCCTATAAAAGGCGAGGAGGATGTATTGTGTTGGACGAGTCGAAGTAAAGTGAATGTTTTTTGTGAAATCCTCCTCTATGACTTTCTAAACTCCTCCTTCTTCTCCGGCCTTGTAGGATCCTCAAGAAATGCAGCTCGGGTAGTTATAAATGCGCCCGTCCTGGTTCTATTCGGGTGTCTTTAGGCTACGAAATAAAGGATGTAGTGGTTTTCACTTAAAAGGCTGTCAAAGGGCTTGAACCGAAGTTGTTCGCCTATGTGGGAAGGCATACCCGCAGGAAATCGACTTGGTTCTCCATGGTTCTAAGTCTAGACCCATTCAATGGTACTTAAGTGTTCCACTTTACTCGAAACTGGCATTTAAGTGTACATTTTCAAGTTTTGGTACTTAAATGTCCTCCGTGCCAAGTTTTTGGCACTCGTGTGTCCCAAACTCTTCAAATTTACTATTTTTGTTTTTTATGAAATTATCAACTAAATTAGAGCGAATCTCTAACTTTTGTCGAGATTAAAATTTAAATTATCAATTGGGTTATCGCCCCTTATATGAGTTTCATATCAATGTTTAATATTTTTTTTGTGACTTACCAAATTTCATTTGTCTTGGCCAACAACCCCTTATATTTACTAATTCTTTATTAGGGTTATCAATCTAAAAAAGGTTGGAAATCACTCAAATAAAGATTCATAAATTTATATGAGAGTAGGTACATTTAAAAGCATTGATAAGAAAGACAAAAAAAATTGGTAAAAGATTAGAAAAGCTAGTCACTTATAAACTATCAAGAGTTAATAATCTCATAAAGTGTTGGTAACTTACTAATAAGTTACCCGGTACATCTATTGACCGATCATTTTTTTACGAACAGTAGAATCATTCTTTTATCCTTCTCACATGAATATAAAGACACTACAAAACAAATCATACGTACATCAACACGATAACTTATAGATCTTTTCTTGCACCACTCGGTAGACGAAATAAATTAGTCTCATCATCAGCTTATTCTAGCATATGTCTAAAATAATTATGTGACGAATATAGAATGATTCGACAACAACAAGAGTGATTCATTGAAATTAGAGATGTAACTCCTAGGTACCATGAATTGCTCACCAGTGGTTCCTCAAAGTATAATTTGGCCGAGACTTCCAAACTTAGGCAGCCTGAGATTTAAAAGGATGAAAAATTAGTAAGAATAATACGTATTGCACGCAGATTTATCATAAAAGCTAGCGATTTCAGGTTAAATCCATTATTATTAAATTCTGCAGTCAGAACTTGCCGATGAATCGACGACTTGAGTGAAGCCAAACTTGTTCTTCAAACCTATGAAATTCCCATTGATGAATGGAAAATCCATGGAGAAGTTAGTGCCATCGAGATTTCTCTCGGCGATATCTCCGGTTCCATGCTCAATCTCCACTCCATACACACAATGAAAGACAACCTTCTTCTTCATTTCCATTTCCTCTATTTTCTGGGAGGTAATTTGTATCCTCTTGAGAACCAATCAAACTTGTTCACCCCAATCTCGGGACCTGGCAATATGGGCCATGGCCCTGACAGCCCCTTACCACAAACCGTATTTCCCAATTAATTGGTGAGAAATAAAGAAAACGAAGGATCCATTTATTTTGCAAAAATTGAATGATTTATAAAATATCTTCCTATTTATATCATCCAAAATAATTAATTGATAAAATATTTTTAATATGTGTGTCTAAATATTTTTATGGATGGAGAAATTATTTTTCGTTCATTTATTTCTATAAATAACAAGCAATCATTTAAAAAAGAAAAAAAATTATTTTTAAATCATTTATTTTTTGCGAAATGAATGAAGATTTAATTGGTAATTTCTTAAACGTCAATGGCACATGTCATTATCCGGCTAATGTGACTAGGACATGCCAAGAGCCAAGAGGGTATAAGAAGGCTGTAAGGCCTCTTAGCGGATTGTGATTGTGAATGGCCATCCTGAAGCCATGAAAAAAAGCTGGAAACTTCTTACATGCGTGGGGCGTTCATAAGCACCCTCAATCCTAGACTAATGTTGTGGGTCCCATGTGGGTCTTGAATTTTTTATGTTTTATGTTATATATATACTGAGGAACCGCCGGAGCCCCCCCTTTCACTTACGCTATTCGGGTTCATGACTCGCTGGTGCTCGGTCAGGCACCCGGGGGTCTCGTCGCAGTTCCGCTATTTAAACGTAAAATCTCGGGGAGGCTAACGGGACCCCAACACCCATGACTCACTTAAGTCATGTTAGCAACGCGGGGGCCCGAACTCGACCTGCGCGGTGAAGGAAAGAACGAATATCAACGCGGCTTTCCCATGGTTGGGTTGGGTCTTGAATTGTTGAGATCAAGTGGGTTCAAGAATACCTTATGCGAGACAATATTTAATAACTAGTAAATGCTACCCTAATCAGTTTCTTCTAAAGATTTGTGCTACGTAATTTATTTGCCCCTTGAAATCTATTTTTTAATGCACCTACAAAACTCCAAACTCATATTAATTTTCGAGTCACAAATAATCCCAAATCCTTTTACTCTACACTAATTTTTGTGCCATGAAAAAACATAAGCTATTACACTTAAGCCTCATTTACCTAAAAATTCCAAACAAATATTAATTTAGAGGTAAATATGACACGGATAATTGGTTTTGGGATTGTTTAACATGGAAATTAATTTCTAAGTAAATATTTCATAATTGTCTAGCCTAGGATTTTCTATGATGCAAATAGTAGTATTGAGTAAATGTTGCACTAGATATACCAGTTTGAGATTCTTAGTTGTATTAAACCTTTAAACTTTTGGGGAAATATCGTAAAACACATCTCACATTTCACTCAATGATCACATGAATAGTTCTACTTTATAATATATCATATACATACCTCAAATTTACCCGTGAGATCACTTTGTACCTTTGCATCAATTATCTTCTTGTCTTTATTTACGACAATGTCATTTTCTTTTCAAAAATGCTTATCTCGAATCCTCAATTGTCATACCCACCCAAATCACTCAAACTCAACTAAAAAAAAATTAGAAGCACCACAATTCCTACATTGAAAAAGGAAAGAGATTTTGTCCACATGGGCACTATCCTCGAAGACTATAGCAACCGACAAGCTACAACTAGTGGACATTCCCACATGCGGGATAGCATTCCACGTGGGCTTTGGTGCTAGCCCTAATAAGCCACCGGGGCATCACGAAACTACTTAGTTGGAATTGTCGTGGTTTTGGGCTCACCGACAATTCGCGCCTCTAAGGGTCCTTGTGACTCAAAAGAAAGCCCAATATTATTTTTCTAATGGAGACTAAAAACCAAGAGTAGATGGTGCAGTGATTGAGATGAAGATTGAAGTATCAAAACAGCTTTTGGTGAATCGAAGGAATATCGGGGGTTTGGCTATTTTAAAGGATGACATGGTTACCATAGTAGTGGATTTGTCTTCGGCGTACACCTTATCAACGCGCGTAAAGGCCGACTTCACGACAATAGGCAGCTTATGAGACTCACTTCTGCTACATGCCCCAACAGATTTTAATGACATAATTCTCTTTATGGGAGGATTACAAAGAGTAAGTATCTTAAAATCATTTACCTTGGCTGGGTATAGGTGATTTTAATGAAGTTTTTTACCATTGGGAAAAAGGTGGGAAAGAAGATGGCAGAAAATTTTCATCTTACGGCATTATGAGATTTTTTACATGCGTATTCTTTAATGGACCTAGAAAGCGGGGTGTGCATTCACATGGACAAATAGAAGGAATGGAGAAAACGTTAAAAAAAGGCTGGATAGAGCTCACATGTACCATGGAGTGGAGAATAGCATATCTACCTGCGAAGTCGTCGCCCTTCCGGCCATCGGATCGATCATAGTCCACTTATTTTGTCACTTTTCCTACAACGAGTCGTAAACGTCGATATTTTAGGTATGAAGCTTACTTGATTTAAGATGAGGAATGTAGGGGAATTGTGAAGCGAGCTTGGGAAGATTCCCAAAGTAAAAATATGTCGACAAATTACATTTAGTGTCTCGTTCACCATGCGTAGGAGTAAAAAACGATTCCCTAATGCACAAAGGATAGATGGGCTGAAATGCGAACTTCAAACCTTGATGAACAGCCAAGACATATAGTACGACCATCACAAAATTCAGCACATCAACCAAGAGATCGAATCAGCTATGACGACAATAGGAAATGTTTTGGGGTATGAGATCAAGAATCAAATGGTTGAAATGGGGGGATAAATACAAAGTTTTTCCATGCAACTACTTATTCAACGGAGAAAATAAGAAATGTAATATTCATGTCGTTGGCCCGATCGAGAGAGTGGGTTAGGAATGAAGAAGCAAGCTCTTAAGGACATGACGGTGAATTTCTTCAAAAACATTTATACTTCAAAGGTCCTAGGAATTTTCAGCCCATTCTAGACCACATCCCAATCTTGGTGGATGCATCGTGAACCAATCATAAATGGCACTTGTCACCATGGAAGAAATTAAAGAAGCTACTCACCAATTGGGACCTACTAAAGCTCCGGCCGGATGGGCTACATGGCTTATTCTTTCAGCATCATTGGAACGACATTAGAGGTGATATCTATTGAGAGGTCCAAACACTTCTTCGAAAATAGGAACTCTAAAACTTGACCCACGAGAATAAACACAAAATCACACTCATCCCCAAAACCTAAACCCCGGAAAAGTTAGGATAATATCGACCCTGTGCTTGTGCAATTTTGCCTACAAAATTATATCCAAAATCCTCCACAACAGTGAAACCCCTATTACTATACTTAATTGAAGCAAAACAAAGCGCCTTTGTGGGAAGTCGGCAAGTCGGGATAATATTCTAATTGTACAAGAAGTCTTTACACCGATTAAGAACTCGTGATCGACACCGTAAATTCAAGCTATCCGCCAAACTCGACATGCAAAAGGCTTATGATCGTTTAAAGTGGGACTTCCGCCTTCGTGAATGTCTAAGAAAGATGGGTTACGTGAAGAATGGATTAAGTGGACCATGCAAAGGTGTCACAAACAGTCTCTTACAGTGACATTAAGTTCAATGGTATATCCTTGCCCTATTTCAAGCCGACTAGGGGTATTCGCTAGGAGACCTTTTTCCCCTTATCTTTTCATCATAGAAGCTAATGTCTCTTATGATGAAGCAAGCCCTTGAAGCCGAGGCACACTTCATAGGATCCGATTGAATAGAAATTGCCCCACTCTTTCTCACTTATTATACGAATGACTCTATATTTTTCCTAACCAGGAACAATCTTAGAATGTCAAAATCGCCACTATCCTTCACCAATATTGTTACACATCAGGGTCAAGCTATAAATTTAAATAAATCAAAGGATATTTTAGCCAAGGGTGTCTACAGAACAACTACGGAGAAACATGGCGTCGATGAGTCCACGCGAGTTCAGAAATTGTGAAAGAGGGAAATATTGGGAATCCCTTCGGATTGGGGTGCCTCAAAAAAAGAAGTGTTTTGCTGGATTCTCGCTAGAGTAAATATGAGCTAGAGAGTTGGAAGGAAAATATCTTATCCAAAGTATTTGGTAAGGAAATACTTCTTAAAGCATTAGTGCGAGGGCAATACCCCGAGTATGCAATTTCAATTTTTAAAATCCCAGTATCTATTCTGAAAACATTGAAAAAATAGTTAACTTTTGGTGGAGAAACAACAACAAAGCAAATGGGTCTACATTGGAAAATAGGAAACTCTTAAGCTCGAAGAGGAGGGTGCTTGGCTTTAAGGATCTCCTCACTTTTTAACATCGCTTATGCTTGGAAAACAAGCCCTCGCGCTCTTTCTGTCCCATGATACCTCTATGGAGTCAAATCATGAAGGGTTATATTTTCCCAATTGTGACTTAAATAAGCGAGGGGAACTTTGGCGCCCCATCATGGGGTTGGCGAGTTCCACTAGCAGGAAGAGAAGCGATACGCCCCTCGGGTTAGGTGGGTAGTGGGAATGGACATAGAATTTCTATTAGGGAAGATAAATGGCTGAACATGGGACCAATTGGAGGACCGGCCAAAGAAGAAATGAACATTGTAAAGTGGCGGATTTGATAGATTTTTGAAGGCTGCGTGAGTGAAAGAAGCCCTCTTGTGGTCAATGTTAGATCATCGACGTAACGGAAATTCTCGCTATCCCTATGGCCTCCCTACTACGAGAAGATAAACTGTGCGGATAAACAATAAATCCGGAAGTTACACGGTGAAGAGTGGATACTTGGCGAGCAGAAAATGTATAATGCCTTCAAGAGATCACATGCCAACAACATCCCACCGTTCAACCCCGGACCTATGGAAACAAATGGAATGCGGCTATACAACCAAATATAAAATTCTTCTGATGGAGTGCATGTCGAATGCCTTACCTACATTGGATAACCTATACAAAAGGAAGGTTGTACACCGTATGTCCAATATGTAATATTGAATCGAGAGGATCAAGCATACACTCCTCCTCCGCTTCCATGGACAACACGTTTATGGTATGACCCATCCTTGCAAGTCGAAATGAACCGAGTGTGTTTAACCCGTTTTGATAAATGGTTACGTAAAGCTCCACAAGTTCAAGAAACTCACAATGCTTTGACCTAATTGCGACTACATTATGGTGCATATGGAAGGATAGAAACCATTTCATATTCGGGAAAAAGCCCCACTTAATTCTCATCACACCCTGTTTAGAGCGGAACATTACAAGAAAGCTACGCAACATGGAATCCTAAACCAAGAAGGCAAAAGCATGGTGACAACTTACATAGCAAATGGCAGCCTCAAGCCCTAGCGTACTCAAAATCAACATAGATGCATCATTTGGACATGCCTCCACGGCCTACACATCAACAAACTCAAGCCAAGAAAACCCACGCTAAGTATGCGGACATTACTTAGCTTTACCCGAGCACCCGATCGGGCCTAGCAACCCCTCGACCACCACCATTCCCCCAATACCTAATATAACTTGGGCAGCATTTCAAAATAGTTCAAAAGCAATGCAAGGTCCACAAAGGAATGCGAGAAAGGTCGATCACGCCTTAAGTATGAACAATGACCCCCAAATCTTGAGCACCCGGTGCGGAAATGGTTTGACCAAAACCAAATGATAAAACAAGAAAAGCACGAACTTATCAATGGCGTCCCTTGCACCCAACAAAGCGGAACAGGCGAACCACCCACATCGAAAGGGCTTAAATCTTCCCTCCATTAACATGCGGATCGGCCGTTGATTACGGGGGATCAACGGATCTGAGAGCGAATCGGTAGCACACTTCAACTACCCCATCGCCACGTGATTACTCGTGAGATGATCTGGCCCAGAAGTGGTTGCGATTACTTGAACCAACCAGCGGTACCTCCGAATCAGACGCCTACTCCTCAGTCTACATAGCAACTCGGACGCAAATCACAAGGGAAAGAAGATTCGAGAAGAATTCGGAGTGTTGCCGACAGTAGCCTTCACACGAGCCCGTGTGATTGATAGGTGAAGAGGACGGTGGACTCTCCGACAACAAGCAATGAGATCCCCACCAATGGAGCTGCGGTTATAACTATAGCAATGCTGGATGAAATGCTCGACCCATTCATCGCAGACAAGCTGTAGCCATCCCTTCTTTGTCCAACTTTGTGGGACCGAACAAAGATGCGAACGAGATCCGGGAAAGAAGTAGCCGACGATGGTACTTGAAACATCAGGTCGGCGAGAGGTTCGAAAAGAGTGGAGAATGTTGTAGTTCCAATGCCAACTACGAGGGATGGATGGATTTGACAGTAATCGAGGCTGCAATGGTGTGAGCGACTCACGAGCTCGATCTAGACATTGAGGAAGATGGTTGTGCTTCAAACTCCTAACGGTGAAAAACCCCCTCGTCGGAGCCGTGGCTTTGTATCTCGCAAGGACGCCCTTAGGAGTATCATTGATGGGTTTACTAAATCTATAGAGGCAAAATCAGCTAAACAAGCAGAGGCACAAGTATTGGTTGAAACCCTAGACTTTATCTCCTCAAAGATTGCCCCGAATAGACCAAAACAAGAGATACACATACATTCTGACTGTAGTACGCTGGTGGCTGCAGTTCTCTCTTCAAACACCCTAAGTTGGGAGGTGCAACCTTTTGTGGAATAGGCCAAGCGCAAACTAGAAGACTCTTCGGGTATTATTTTAGTCCATTGTAATCGAGATACAAAAAAGGTGGCTGACTAGCTAGCCAAAGCCCAACGAATGGGATGCCTTCTTAGGAATTGGGTTAATAGTCCCCCGTCTGCTCTTTTGGATTTAGTGTGTGCTGATGCTAAAGATGTTTGTACTAAAAACGTTTCTTACTAATGCATTTCAGTTTGTTTGTTTAAAAACAAAAAACAAAAAAAAACAAACCACTCAAATCTTAAGTAAGATGTTAAAATGAGTTTGTGGAGGAGTAATTTGGTCTTTTTAATATGAGTTTTTGCTTCGAGGATGAATGTCAACGATATATGCAAAAATCGATGCACACAAGTGGTTATTGGAACAAAAGTGATCTATGTTTTTCGTATTTTTCTTTATTTCTCCCCCAAATTTTCCTAAAATTGTAAAAGGTGCATCAATTTGGCTCTGAGTTCTTACTGCCAATATTTTTGCAGAATTCAATCACTTTTATAACAGTGATATAGAAAGGTGAAGATGAACTCAAAATCCTTCTCACATCCTTTAAAGGTAACTGTAGTGAATAATATAGGAGCTTTGCTTTTTTTAATCTGCATGCAAGTTTGTGGCGGCTGATACATCTTTATGTCAAGGCCAGTTGAATGAATCACTTCTTTTTAAAGGGAGACGAAGAGAGAGAAGAGAGAGAGTTTTATACTATGGGGAACTAAAAAGTGATGATAATTCCATGTAATCTAAAAAGGGCAATTTTGGTATGAGAAAAGTAGAGTAAAAAAGTCGAATGACGAATTTCGGAATATTCAAGAGGTGGAGACTTTAATATGCAGTGTCGAGTGTCCATTTTAATCTAGATTAGATTTTATTTAATTTCCTATGTAAGTGTGGGAAATTAAAAAGGATAAGTACGTAAAATTTAGTTGAGTTGCATGGGTGGGGAATCCGGGTCCCCGATAGCTAAGCTCGGGTTTCCGAAGGGCTCGCCTAGAGGCCACAAGGACCTGAAGTTGTACTCGAGACTTTCTCAATTCCGTTTCATAATTTTTCAATAATAAGCATTGAAAAATAATAGAACCAAATATTGAAAAATAAAATCATTGAAAAATAAAATCAGCGAAATTTATCTTACGTGAAAACATGTAGAGCCTTATCCTAAATTGACGTGTATATGAGGACAAACAAATTTAGGCTATGTTTGGTAACGTTTCTATTCCTTCCAATTTCCGTTTTTAGTTCCTCGGAATAAAAAAGAACAAATATCTATTTAGTAACGTCAATTAATTTTTCCGGAATAGAAAAGTGATTGGGGAATAGATTTGAAACAGAAATAAGAAGTAAAAAAAAGTAACTTCTTATTCCTGCGAACAATTTCTAGAAATAAGTTATTTTTTTTCTTTTTTTCTTTTATTCTTCCTCACTGCCTCCGCCCTCGCCCCGCCCCTATTGTCCGGGCACGTCGCCACTCACTTGTCCTTGCTGGCCGCCGTCGCCCGCGCTTTGCCGTTTCACTGCTTTCGCTAGCCGCTGCCGCTACCACTTGCCGCCTATTGATGGATAGTTGACCGCCGTGATCGCCTTTGACGACCATCGCCGCCGCCGCTAATGACCGTTGCCACCCCGCCCGCCGACCCCAGCCGCTAATGACCACCGACGCGCCTGCGGCGAGTGGCGGTTGGCATCGTTGGCGGTCATAAGCGGCTAAGGTTGGCAGCAGCAGCCCGATGGTTAGGTGGCGGCAATGGCTGGTGGCGGTAAGGAAGAATAAGAAAAAATTAAAAGAAATTTTACATTACAAAAAAATGTGTGAATCGTGAAACGCATTCCTATTCTTCTTTCATTTTGAGAATATAAATTTTATATAGTTATCAAAAAGTGTTCTTTTATTGAGAAATTATTCCAGGAATAGAAATAGAAAAAGACAATTTCTAAAAAGAAATTATTGCTCGGAAGAGAAGGATTATCAAACCGACCCTTAATGAATACACAATTTCCATCTTCTTTATTTATGGTACTTTCTGTCCTTCCATGGTTTATCTACCATTTCTACCGGCTTTCAAGCCACTAGCCTAATGGTCGGCGCTTACTTGTTACATTAGAGAAGATGGGGGTGATATAGAAGACAGCGACTCTTGTGCCCCGTTTGATATAATCTGATTGACCTAAACTTATTTTGTAATTTTGTCATCCCTTGCCCCCGTTTCGAGAATAGAGTTCCTGAGTCTGTGCTGCACTCGGTTTAGGACAATGAAGGGGGGCGGTTCACGCGTACAATAATTTCTCATCGAAAAATTAATAAACTTTAGCTACCGACAATTACACATAATACAGTAATCGATCACCTACAATTTACTCGCAATTTATAAATACGTTGGTCATGCCCCCACAAACTTGCCAGCAGTATTAGGATGCACGTGTGAGTAAGTTGTATTAGAGTATTAGAGAAATTTCACATTGGAGAATTGGCATTGTGTTGAGCAGTTAATAAATCATAATCAGCCCATAATTCATTACTTTAAATTTTTGAGTGAAGGTGGGTCTAACTGGATATGTTAACAGACTCGAACTTGGTTCCCTCTTAGTGATCTCCCTAAGTGAAGGTGTTGGATTTCTACTACGCCCTCCTAACAAATGGTATCAGAGCCAATAGTTGCAGTTTCCTGGTAGGTAGCGTGTTATGGTGTAGCAACGCGAGTGAATGTGTATTTAATTGGATATATTGACAAACTCAGATTTGAACTCTCTCTTGACAATTTCCCTAGGTGAATGTATTGGACTTCTATTGCACACTCTCAACAGACAGATTAACAAAACTCTCTAATTGCAGAGACAGATACATATCAACCACCAAATGCAGTTCTTTACAAATTTCAAAACTTGTTTTTTTTTAAAAGGTCGTGCAATGTAGCTTTCGAAAGAGATCAAAGCGTACCGCATGCGAGAGGAAAGTCAAGCTTGAAAAGGATTTTCAATGATTCCAGCTAGGTGCCTTCTTTGAAAACATCATTGAGCTTGCAAGGAGAGAATGGAGTTTGAGAAGCATCATTTTGAATGGGGAGAGCGGGATGTTATTATCATTTTCATCGATAACATGACACGACATCACTTGTTTATGTGTACACAACAATATCTAAGAATGCTTTAGCAATACATAATGCCTGTTTGAAAAGTTTTCAGAAACATACATAAAATGGAGTGAGCTTCATAGGGTTCATGATGTTGTATTTCCTTCCTCATCATTTGACCTTCCAATCCAAGCTCATCTTCGAGATACTGGAAACATGAAGAGCAAAAGTCATCTGAATGTATCACTGCACAACCCATATACAACGATTCTTTTTTCTGTTTTTTTTTTTTGGGTGCAAAATGATAGTATTATAAAGCAGATGAAGAACAGCAATTTAGAGGCATTCCCTAACATTATAGATAGAGATAATAATTTGAAAAGACATAGATAGGAAGCTTCCATATAATAGCCAAAACAACATTTGTCTAGGAAGGTCTAACTCTACCTCTTACATTTTTAGCCAAAATAATATGAATGTCAATTGACTTATCTTGAAACCGCAAATGGCTGCGCTCCATCCAAATGCCATATATGGTTGCTTAAATTGATACCTTGAGGAGTCTTGCCACTAGGTCTTTATCCTTGTTGCCCTAATCATCCATTGAAGTTCATTGTTCCATCCTCCCAAAAGGTGCCTAATCCCATGTTGTGCAGGGACACTACGCCTAATCCCATGTTGCCCTAATGGTCTCGCAGGTTTGGGCTTAAGGCACCATAGGGTTCCAACATCGAGCCCATTATCGAAAGTGATTCAAATGCCGCTTAAAAGCAAATTCGGCCCAACCTTTTCATAATCAAGTGTCCCTTTCTCAGCAAATCAGGCCCTGGCAATCACACTAAGCCCAGTTCATTAAGACCAATTGAAGCCCAAAACTCCTTAAAGCAAGATTAAGCCCAACTTATCACTCCTCCTATCCACTTCGTCCTTCTCCGCGTTCCTCATCAAGAACGAGAGCTTTACCGACTCGACCATGGCTCTGGCTCCCACCAAAAACCCCAGAATATTACAAAGCTTAATTAATGAATAAGTCCTTCAACTTTGCAGAGAATTGAGCAAGCCATTTTCCTTTTCATTGAACGCCGTTTATCCACAACGGGGCAATGCACCGAACCGAAACAAACGGAGAGACAAGCATTCTTGTGTCATGCCCATGTTTAGATTCGGATATTACGAAAGAGAAACAAGTTCACGTGATGTGGATTTAAGCCATTCTCTTGAATACGTTTCACAACTTCATGGAGACATTTTAACAAACAGTTTATATGCTTTGAAAGTTTTGAAAATAGTCACGAAATCGAAATTGTTTCTCGTGTAAAATCGACATCAGAACAGACATATCGTTACAGACCGTCAAGAATAACTCGGATTTTCAAAGATTTATACACAAAGCAGTGTCAACGCGACTTGGCATTGAGTTTCGCTTAAAACACAGCAGAACAGGGATGAAGTGTTACCTGATTTATGCACAGCGTCGAGATTGCAATGAGCACTCAGAGTCGACGATTGAAACTTTCAGCTTGTCCCCGAACGGAGTCAAGGCCGGTGGAGAAGTGTCAGATGGAGTCTCGACTCTGCAGACCTTTTCGACTGAATCGCAAGCTCCCATCTTGAGAGATTGGAGGTGACGATTGCAATGGACTCTGGTTTGTATGTGAATTAGATTTGACACTAATAAATAATTATATTTAATTAATTTATTTATTTATTAAAATTGGACTTAACAATCATAAAATAATAGGTGTATCTTATTGAAATAACGTGACTGTTCATAATAGAATTACAGTTATATTTTTTTATTTAATTTTGAATTTATTATTTCTGCCTAACGGTTATTAGGTGTTATTCCAACCTTTAGAATGTTGTATCTGTTTAAACATATTATTCAACATTCCTATTTAATACTTTTAACTTCTGTTTTCTGCTTCTTCCAAGAGATATACAACATTGTTTTAATTGTTTCCCTTTGAGAGTTGTTGGAGATATACAAGAGTTGCTATATGGTATTCTTATTGGAGACTTTATTTTATCTTAAAAGATTTTGTTTGTAACGATTGGTAATATTGTGGGGAAATAATTCTTTAAATTGAGTTTATTAATGTCTCAAAATCTGACTTTATTCTTCTTCTCGATTGAATTTTTCCAATAGTGAAAACATCATGAGCACTTTGAAAACACCAACGAGATGTTTTCGTGTTTTTCCCTAGTGAACGTGAGAACCTTCTCTCTCTCTCTCTCTCTCTCTCTCTCTCTCTCTCTCTCTCTCTCTCTCGTTTTCAGTGCTCATGATGTAATTGATGAATTACATGAGACAATGAGAAACTTAAAGTGGGCAAAAGTGAAACCTGTTAAGAAAATCCATTATGATGTTTTGAAGATGATAAAATAAATCAAAGGTTACTAACGTATTTAATGATTAAGTAAAAGACTATGCAGATGATAAAATATGTAAATGACATTATTAAGGATTATACTTGGAAAAACTAAGAGATAGACTCTATACTGAAGCTGAACTTATTTAGATTGTGTCAAGATTTTAAGGCTGAATATATTTAGAAGCAGACTTTAAGCATGAATATATGGAAACTTCCGTCTAGATTGAAAAGTCTCTTCAGACGGAATACACTCAGACTTTATATATAGAACGAGTTACAAGTCCGAACGTATCAAGGTCGAACGTGATATGTCCAGAACTACACAAGTACAAAATATGATTTTGAACGTGACAAGTTCAGAACAAAGTAAGCTCAGAATGTAACAGGTTCAAAACGTAATAGATTTAGAACGAAGTAAGTTTAGAACGAAACAACTTGATAGAACATGATATAAGCCCAAAACGTATAACAACTAGTGATCTGGTTTGGATTCTACATCAAAATAGATTTGATTGACTCACTCTAATTGATTGACAATTGGATTATGAAGACAAGAACTTTCTAAACAAAGAAGCTCTACTTATGAAACTAGGATTCTATGTGTATGGGTAATCAAAATTAACTTGGGATTCTGATTCTATCACTCAACCACTACTTAATTTTCTTGATATAGATTTGTCCAATAGGTAGATTGGAAGGCAATCCTCTAGATACTATCCAACGGCTAATTTGAAAGTTGATGAGTATTTAAGGAGACTAAGACCGATGAGCAAAAAAAAAAAAAAAAAGAGACGAAGTGTAAAATCTAGAATTCCAAAGTCTGAGTGAACTTCGATCATAAACTTGTCCTTCGTGAGCTTAAACGTTGTGATTGTGGAAAAAATACCAAAAGTATGACTCAGTGAGATAGTGTGATCTATCACTGAGTATTTGCACTCAAAGTCGTAATCTTTTATTGATAATATAGTGGAATCTAGCCAATAGGCTGTTAACATGTAGGCTTGATCTAAGCCGAACCGCTATAAAATCTATGTTCAATTCTCTTATATTTTGTCTCTTTACTTAAGCATGTTGCACTATTATAGGTTATTTCAGAAATCTATTTCACCGCTTATTTAGCACACTCTGATTCTTATTTAGATTTTGTTCGCAACTTATTTTATTTCATATTTATTTGTCAAGATTTCCTTTAAACATCTATTCACCCCCCCTCTAGGTGATCTTACTAGCATCATCAAAACCTTACCCATTGATTGACAAGGAAGAAGAGGATGATAATGGGCTGTTTAGATTTTCTTTTCAGTATTCGTGAATGCGTGGTGCTCGGTAAACACATCAGGGAGCTTGTTTCAAAATTAAAGTAATCTGAGTAAATAATATATAGTAAGCTAGAACGATTGTGTTTAAGAAATGATATAGCCAAAAGAGACACTGCAGCCATAAAATTTTCTGTGTCATACATACCTTCATCAATTTCTGCTAAAGCATTCATTTTCTTTTTCTCGAAGACCGACTTGAGTTCAAAGAAATTCTTTTGACCCCACTTGCTATTTTGTTGTACAAAGGAGGAGAAACTCTTATATCTCTGCTTTATTTATTTATTTATTTAATTTTTTTTTTTTTTTTTTTTGCGGTGGTGTTTTAGCCTGGGTTATTTACTAGTTTCTTACTTCAATATGGTGAAGAAGCTTGTCTATAATTTAACTGGAGCTTCAAGTTGTGGCGTTTCATTCCGTTTTTCCAAGGTGGTGTTTCACCCTAACTCTTTCTGTGACTCTCGCGTTCCACATGGAAGGAAGATAATTGGATGTAGGAGAGAGAAAGAGAGAGGGAAGAAGATGAAGGAAAGTGGGACGAGAAGTGCATGGTAGCTTTTAGATGTTGAAAGATGGGACTCATGAAAGGTAAAATGGTCAGAACATTGTGTTGAGGAGTGTTTTAACCAAAGATGAGGCAAAAAAACGGTGGCTCTATATCTAATTAAGAAAGCCACATGGGACTTTTGGTGGAATTTGTCACTAGAAACACTTAGATGATCTTTTTTTCTCTAACTTGGCATTTAAGTGATTCGACAAAAAATTTTGGTACTAAAGTGAGCACCGTATGAAAGTTATGGCACTTCGGGTTTATTTCCCTCTTTCTCTCAATCATTTATTTATTTATTTTTTGTTGTGTCGTGATCTCCCAAGAGCAAGCTACATTGACCTCATAAACCTCCTTAAGTGGTTTTTATAGAATATTTAGATCTTAAACCATATATTTGTTTTATAGCTTAGCTTTTAGAATAATTGTTTGTGGTCCTACAAAATTTCATTGGTATTAGAGTAGGAGATCTTAAGTTTAAATCTTTTCGGGTCCCTATCGGCCTCCCCAATCATCATATATACATATTTCCACATTGTAAGCCTAAAAGTATGTGTGAAGGGAAGTATTAGAATATTTAAATATTAAATCGGATGAAATATTGATGGACGAAGTCCATTTTGCATTTCGCAAACAAAAATCTATTTGTTCAGTACATTGACATAGCTCATGATTGGCTCATATAATAAATTCACAATAGGACAAAATATAGGCGGGTGAACTCCATTTTGTAATCCTCAAACAAAAATCTATTTGTTCAGTACATTTTGATAAGATCAATATTATTCAATCCATGAAGTTCAAGAGAGATAAGAAGTTGAGCCATTTATAAAGTAAATATATGCCGATGAATTGTATAATTAGGCCATATTCCCTAATGAAGGTTACACAAGGTATTTAGAAGCTTTATAGGGTTACTATATAGGAAAACAAGATATTATAATAACCATCATTAACACAGTAATTATGATGTCATATCAACAAGAGTACTGTATTCTACTTCCAAGAGAGATCAATTGATGATGGTCTATTCCTTACCGCTCTATGAGATAAGTGAGTTACTTAGGAAAATACAATAGCATGTAGTGGAGTGAGAATATGAAGGGTCACTTGCCCAATCAACATCAAAATATGCTCACAATCCTAACGTAAAGTGAGCAAAATAGTGAAGGCCATGAAATATAGTATCCTTGACATGATGAAGAATCCAAAGATTTGCGGCAAAGTGAGTCATACATAGTGCAGTCATGAACTAATTGACAATGTCGGTAACATAGGTCATGTTAGGATGAGTCATCATGAGATTAACAAGACTGTCAACCAGTTATCGATAAAGTGTAATTTGGAAGATGAGTCCCGTCTTTATCATTTGATTTGGCATTAGTCTCAATAGGAGTCATAGTGAACTTGTTATTAGTAAGTTATGCGCAAGAAAAAAGATCAGTGGATCATTTTATTCGAGAAAGATAATAAATAGAGGAGTCTAAAAAAACCACTAAACCTAGAAAATACTTAAGTGGCTCAAGATCCTTTTCAAACTGTTGATTGATATAACTTTAGAGCTTCTAGTATGATCATTGTTGGTAATAATCATGTCATTTACATATAAAAGCATTAGAATATACCCATAAGAAGTTTGCCTTACAAAGAGAGACTCATCATCGGGACTAGATGTAGAGGCATTCCATAGTGAAGCTAAACTTGGAATATCATGAATGAGTAGCTTCTTTTGATCCATATAATACTCAACATTATTGAAACACTTTATTAGGAGGATGAGTGTATCAATGAGGAGGCTCCATATAAACTTCCTAATAATGTTACCATCGACGAATGCATTCGCAACATTCATATCGAAGAGACCATCACTTGGTAGAGACGATGGCAAGAAGACTTCAAACATTGGGGTTCATTCAATTTTTGCAGGTGATTAAATATTTGAGATCTTTCAAAATATACGAGGTTAAAGTGGAGGGAGGGTGGTACATAACGTCTTTTAATATTTTCTCTTTTTTCATTTTTCCTGGAACAAAGCAGAATTTACTTTTAGATAGACATTAGTACTCATGAAAAGGTGTACAATGAGAAAGTCATGACGAGTTATTGTACGAGCCATGAATTTTCACTTTACGGATGGCCAAAATACAAGAACATGTGTGAACAAAATGTGAGACCAAAGCTGCAGGAAAATAAATCAATGTGAAACCAAGTCCTCTGCTCATAGAGTTAGAGAGCTTTTATTTGCAGATCACATTCACATATGTTTAGACTTTCATAAAACCACGCACAAGTTTGACAAGTACATCCCATTGAGAAAGTCACAACAAGCCATACAATCACATAGACATAAGACATGCTTATACTAAATAAGCCTGTAGAAGCTTGATAACAGACATAAGTTGTTTGCATCACGTGGGCTAATTAGTTTTTATTAGGTGTGGCCATGAAGATGCCATGAAATCCATAGGGCACTCTTTGCGGTAACCTTATCTTTGCCACCGGGTTGCCTTCGAAATCTTTCACATCAATTATGTGAACCTACAAGCATAGAACATGTCCAACATATCAATTAACGGCAAGCACCTTATCAATCACCGCCTGAAAAAAAAAAAAAAAAAGACTTAATTCTCATATAAAAGGCGAAAATTTGCAAAAGGAGCTATCATCACCTTCCGTTTCTTCTTGACGTGAATTCGAAATTCAAATTGAGGGGTAGAAACGATATAGATTAATAACCCTCTAATGTTTTCTTTTTTTGCCGAAATAATCTTATAAAAGATGATGTGGTGGTGTTTTGCCTTATTTTCCTTGAAAAATATGATGGGAAAAGTGTCGAAAAAGTTTTAAACCTATTGCATTAGTGTCAATTTAGCCATAAACCTTTTAATGGTGCCAATTTAGTCCTGAACATGTTGATTTGGTGTTATAAACCTTTTAATAGTACCAATTTAGTCCTAAAACTCTTGAACTAGTGTCAATTTAGTCATAAACCTTATTATTTGATGCCATTTAGGTTAATTTTGGCTAGATATTATTGACATGAATGCTAGATGATTTACATGACATTGCTAGAGCTGATGTGGATAATTTTTTAAAATAAAACAATTTTTTTTTAATAAAATTATTATTATTATTATTATTATTATTATTTGATTTATTATTATTATTATTTTCTCCTTTTTTTCTTCTTCCTTTTGCTAGTGACTAGGCAGGTTGGCCTCACCTGGCCATGGTGAGGGTCAACCTCACTAGATCTGGTCCGGGTGAGGCTAACCCTTGCTTGGGCAAGGGCTCCCCTTGCCAAATCTAGCGAGGTTGGCCCTCACCTAGGCTAGGGCGATCTCACCAGGCATCGCCTTCGCGAGGGCCAACCTCATCAGATTTGGCAAGGGTGCCCTTGCCCAGGCAAGATCTGGTGAGGTCAAACCTCACTAAGGCTTGGCCTTGCCATAGTCGTGGCTGGTGGCCAGCCATTGCCTATGGCTAGTAGCTGATCACAAACAAAAGGAAGAAGAAGAAGAAATGAGAGAAGAAAAAGAAAGAAAAAAGTAATAATATATTGAAATATTACTAAAAATTGTCCACTTTAGCACTGATGGTGTCATCTAAACCGGCCGGCATCCATATTTGTAATATCTGGCCAAAATTAGTCAAAAGGACCAAATTGGAACTAAGTCAAAACTTTTAGGATTAATTTGGCATTAGTTCAAGAAGTTTAGGACTAAATTGGAATCATTAAAAGGTTTAGGATTGAATTGGCACAAACTCAAAATGTTTAAAACTAGATTGGCACTATTAAAATGTTTATGACTAAATTGGCACAAATACAATGGATTTAGACTTTTTTTGACACTTTTCCCAAAATAGGACATTTCTTATGTTTTGATAACGGATTAATCCTTTTTGAAACTCGTGATCACTTGAGATAAAGATCTAAATGCTTTTTTGGGACAAGTCTAGGGAAAGTGTAACAGGGACCATTTAGGTGGGGAAGAACTTACTTGAGTCTCATCAGACACTTCATTGTGAACAAAAGTTGCAATCCAACCATCATTTTCATCTTCTCCTTCGGCATTGCCATCTTTAGCAATGAACACTGTTCCGCTACAAAAGTTGTTCTCCTCAAATTTGTGATATTCAACCTTTACTGCTTGCTCGTACTCTCCTTCCTGGTCCAACATCAGTAGACTATATCCATTAAAAACTAAACAAAGAATTCTTACGAGGTGTTTTATCTAGAGGTGGAAATAGGTATTTTATTACTTTTACAATACAATTGCTTGAGAGGAAATGCAATGTTGGGTCCAACAGTCAAAAGAAGCATTTTTGCCATTTAAATGTTGTTAATAAGAGACATGCCAAACTTTTACAATAAAGTTCGTTTTCCGACTTATATCACATGGATTTGTAACTCCTAATAATGTTGATGTTGATTATCCTCATAGAATTCTCTCATTTCGTGTCGAAAAATAAGGGTCTATTTTTCTGTGCTATTAAACTATAATAAGTATTGGTAAATGTAAAAAGATTTCTTGATAAGTAAAATGACTGATGATTTTTTTCCCTAGGTAACTTATTGATAAATTACTAAGATTTTCATGAAATTACCAACTTTTTGCAATAGTTTGCAAATTACCAATTTTGTACTAATTTACTAGCTTTATTAATATAAAATACTAATGCTTTGAATTTACTAACTCTTATATGAAATTCTCAACTTAAATTAGAATGACTTACCAACTACTATCAGATTAAAAACTAAATTACCAACTTCTTTTGGGTTATTAACAATCATGTGAGTTTCTTATCAATATTTGTATTTTTTTTTTAATTTACCAACTTTTATTTGCCTTGGTCAACAATCGCTTACTTCTACTTACTCTTTTTAGGATTACAAACTAAATTAACATGACTCATCAACTTTTCTCCCGTCATGTAACTATCTAATACTCAATTATCAACTTTCATTTGAGTTATCAACCAATATTTATTTGGTTTTGTAACTTGTCATATCGTTGGTTGACAATCTTATATTTGCATTCTAGCAACACATTAAATTTATCAACTCTTTTTAGAAATTACTAATCTTAATTAGAGTCACTTATCAACTTTTCTTCAAGTAAATTATCAACTAATTTTAGGTTACTAGTATAATTTGAGTTACTTATCAAGTTTATATTTCTTTTAGTTACTGTTTTTTTATCAACATTTATTTACCTTTCTCAACTATGCCTTAAATTTACCAACTATTATATAAAATTACTTAAGAGATTTATCAAATTTTCTCTGATTAAGTTATGGAATAATTCTAAGTTCCAACTCTCATTTGAGTCATTTACAAATGCTAGTTTTTGTTTAAATTTACCATTTTTTATAATATTAGGTCACTTAACTAGGGAAAAAGTTATTAAGTTGCTTAAATAAAAGTTTGGTAAATTTATGACCTTCGTAAGAAAGGTAACTAAAAACTTTTGCAATATACAAAAGGTTTTTTTATTGTCAGAGATAAGAGGGGTTAGTAATTTGAAAAACACTAAATAAACATTGGCAACAATCTCAAGTAAAAGTAGGTAATGCAAAATTGGTCGGTAGTTTAATAGTAAAAAGTAAAAAGTAAGCAAGGCAAACAAAAGCGTAGCTAGTAGGTGAATTAAAAAAAGAGATAATAAATAATGGTAAACAACGCAAATCAGAATCGATTATGCAAAACTAATGAGCTATATAATGGGGGAAAAGTTTATATCTCACACAAAAGAGATGATTAATTTCATATAGTGGTTCGTAAATTTATTTCTTTCGTAAGAGAAGCACATAGAACTGTGTAAAAATTAAAGTTTTTGTTTGTTCATAGATAAAAGAACTTGAAAATAAAAACAATTAAACGATGGTAACTAATTCAAATAAGAATTGGTAAGGTAAAACTAGTAGATAACTTAATTCAAAAATAAAATAAAGTCGGCATTCACTCTAATTGAGTTTGGCAATTTATAGGAAGAGTTGGTAAATTTAAAAATTTGGAAAGAAGGGAAAGTGAAAATGGTAAATCAATAGATTCTTTGTTAAGGAAATACAAAGGAACATTTATAAACAATTTTAAAAAGTAGCGGTAACCCAAAACTAGTGAATACATCAATAGGAGAATAGTTGATAAGCCACACAAATAAAGTTGGTAATTTCATACACTAGCTGGTGAATTTAATTCATTAGTGAGAAAGGTAAATAAAAGTAAAATTATGAGTTTTTTGGGTCAGAGATAAGAGACACTAGTAATTATAAGAAAAACCAAATAATATTGTTAACTAAGTCAAAAAATAGTTGGTAATGCAAAAACTGCAATTTCTAATAGGAGTGGATAAATTTAAAAGGCCGATAAGCTAGACAAATGAAAGTAATAACTCAATCAAAAAGTTTGTAAATTAAAAAAAAAAAAAAAACTTTGGCAACAAGAAACAAGTTGATAAATTAATCGAATAAGTACATTAGAAGTCCTAAAATTGATCACAAAATGATGATTAATTTCTAAAACTTCCAATTAAATGTTAAAACTTATCAAATTGGTTTACTCGAGTCTTTCTGTTAACTCTATCTAATTAGACTAATGGGAAATGATGTTGTGACCTTTTTTTTTTTTTTTCTTTTTTATCATTTTCTCTCTTCAACATGGTGGATGTTACTAAAACATGAAACATAGGACAAACAAAATCATTTGATTTGAATCCTAACTTTTTTAACCAAAATCTTAGTTAATTTAGATAAAAGAAAAGGCTATTTTTTTTTTAAAAAAAGAACATAGAAAAGAAAGAAAAAAAAACAAAGGAGATGGGCCCTTGTTAGCCCTTTCCGGCAATGATGGGGCAGTAGTGGCGATGGCCTACCTCTTCCTGGTTTTTTCTTTTGTTTTCTTTTTTGGGTTTTTTTTTTAAATTAGCTTTTATTTTTATTGTTAATATAATTCAACTAAGATTTTGGTTAAAAATTAAGATTTGGACCAAAATGATGTTGTTTTAGTTTTACGTTTCATGTTTTAGTAAGTTGAATGGCATGGAGGAGAGCAAGAATAATAACAAAAACCCTATCAGCATTTTCCATTAGCCAAATTTGACAGAATTAAAGAGAGGATTTGATTATACAATTTGACAAGTTTTATTAATTGATTACACTTTTTATAAGTTTTATGACTTAATTGCACATTCATGACAAGTTTTAAGACTTTAATGCACTTATCCTTACATTAATTGGACAAACAAATGAATAAAAAGACCCTACAAACTCATCCCACGCACATTAATGTAATAATCTCGTAGAACTTACTATTTTTGGTACGGCCTGGTAGAAGAAACAAATCATTGCCATCTTAGCTTATTCTAGTAGACGCCTAAGATTACTACAGAACAAATACAGAATGATTCAAACCTGTGGCTGGTCAAAGTATAGTTTGGCCAGACCTCCATATTTGACTATTCCTGAGATTTAAAGGATGGAAAAATTAGTTAGCAAAATAGATATTGTAAAAGGTATGAATCACGAACACTGGCGATTCCACGGGATAAATCCATCTTTATTTGTTACCACAGCTCGAGCTTGCCACTGAATCAACGAATTGAGTGAAGCCGAACTTGTTCTTCAATCCTGTGAAATTCCCATTGATGAATGGAAAATCCATGGAGGTGTGAGTGCCACTGAGATTTATCTCCTTGACCTCTCCAGTTTCCATGTTCAATCTCCACTCGTACACACAGTGGAAAAGAAAACCTTCTTCTTCATTGCCATTTTTCCTATTTTTTGGAGAAAATTTGTATCCTCTGGAGTACCAATCAAACTTGTCCACACCCCAATCTGGACCTGGCAGTATGGATGTCGTGGCCCTACAACCCCTTACAACAACCTGTTTCTCTTGGTGAGAAATGGGAAAAATGAAGGATTATGCTCTTAAGTCAAAGCCAGAATCACACATGATCGGCAGCCTGTTATAATTGCTAAGAAAATGCTAAAAAGATGGGCTCTTTACTATTATTATGTGAGGCAAGTATTACCTCATCTCCATCCTCAAATGTATTGAGGATATGGAATGCGCAGCATGTTTCTACTTCGAACCACTGGACAGAATCGGCATCACCGTATCGCGGCATCACTCCGAATCTTGTAGTTCCTTCTTTATCATACTTCAACAATCTATTGCATGGAAATAACGATGCAGTCTCAGGAATTTGTCGATCTTAGCATGAATGCCTATCATTTGCGAGCGTCATTTTTGAAGGAGATGTATACTCACGGGCCTCCCCTGGCGAGATTTGAAACGTCCAATAAGAGAGGATGATCCACTATGATGTTGTACCTGAATGAGGATAAGATGATTTGATCTCTAACTTGCACGTCAGGGAATAATAATAATTTACTCGGAAGGATTAAATGAAAGACATAGTTTCATTAGTCCTTCCAAATTTCTAAAATTTCCATTGTGAAGTAGAAATTTGCATGCGGAAATATGTTTTTTTTTTTTTTTAAAGGTGGTTAGATAATGCTATAACCTTTCTGTGACCCCAATCTCATGGCTGAGGACACTTTTGTCTAATTTGACATCCACCTTATGAAGAAGCTCCTTTCCATCAGCTGCAAACAGGTCAAATTAGGAACAATTAGAAGCTACCACTAATTTTCAGTCAAGAATTAGCTAGTAACCGATATTAGATGGTAACTTAATAGAAGAAAAGTTAGATAGTCACGTCAATTTAGGGGTTCTTCTCTAAAAAGAGTTAGTAACTTAAAGATTTGCTAGCCAATGAAAATTATGAAAATGGGTAACTTCATAGAATAGCTGGCAAATTTAAAAAATGAAAACAATTAAGTAAGTAACTCAAATAAAAATTGGTAATCTAAAACTTGTTGGTAACTTAATCTAATAAAAATTGGTAATTTTACATGAGTCGGTACATTAAAAGGGTTAGTAACCTATGCGTATAGCAGTTGGTAAGTCGATACAAATGCTGGTAATTTGTAAACTATCAAGGAAAGTCAATAATTTCTTATGTTTCATAAATGTCACTGATCTTTTCTTTTGTTAGCAAGAGTTTTTTTACACTTATCGGCACTTATCAAAATTTACTGTAACGGAAAAAAAATTGTGTTGGGCACAGAGGAGTAGAATTCTAACTAAAACACTGAAGAGATGAGAAAAGAACGAAAGTCCTGTCAACCACTTGGATAGTCAATTTGCATCGACGGTTGTCGCTAAAGCTAATCAAAATGTCATTCCTGTAATTGACGGGAATCTTATAAAACTTCTTCAAACAGACATGCATTACCTATTATTTTACCACTTTCAAGTGACTAAAAAGAGAAGTCTTACCAGATACCACTCCTACCACATAGAAAGGTTTCTTGACATTAACCCCCATTATTACAAGTTCGCCACTCCCCGGAGCTTTCTGTCGAGCAAGTATAAATTTTGCAAACAAACCTCAGAAAGATCCGTCAGCACTATAAACATGTACGGTTTAATAACATATGAAGGTAAAAACATTTTATATAACGTAGAACCTTTGGATGGCTAGTGCAAGGTCGATTCCAATCTCCATTGAAGTCCCAAACACCAAATGTTTCTAGGGTTTGCGAATTGATCTCGTGAGGCAAATAATTTTCTGCTATCGCGTATAGCTTCCCGAATGCTCAAACACACTTGTGTTGCACAAGAACTTGTTTCCGGCATTGAGTCTAATCTGTCGAAGTATGGGATATCAATTTTCAGGTTTTAAAACAGTTCGCTTCCCTGATCATCTCTAAATTTTGGTGATATTTTGTAGCTAGAAGACCCGCGGTGATTCTGATTTACATAGTAAAAGTTTTTGGATGAGTTTGCTCCGTGAGTTTTTCTCAGTAGGATTTTCCTCGTTAAGTCTTGGGTACTCCAGTTTTGCATCATGCAGTTGATAAACTTGTAAATCGTAGATCAAATTACGTTGATAGACTTGCATTGCGAAAAGCATCTCGCAAATTACCCGATTCAGAGTGAATGCAGCTAAGACAGCTAATGGATCTCCTTCGATGGCAGGGATGAAGGAGGGTTTGTTTCTTTGCTTTTCAAGCTTGAGTGTCTCGGACTCGATGTACTTGTTCTTGTAGGTGATGCTCCAGTCTGAATCACCAGCCTTTTTGAAGCACAATGCATGAAGCATCCCTTCTCCTTCTACCCATGTTTCATTCGTTATTCCAATTGGGGACACCGCGGATTTTAGACACCCAAATTGAGGATTTGGACCTGAAATTGAGAAAATTTCATAAGCCAATTTGATAAATGAAATTGCCACCAATTTTTTTATTATTAGTAAAAAGATGAATAAGCGCGATCTTGGATATGTTACGATGATGTGCACAGATATTGCATGAGACATCAGTACATATGTAACTTTTTTTCTAATGCAAATTCAATATAAATCGCTTGCCAAGATCTCTTTCCGACCTATGTTTATTACGGCTGCTTCTACCTGTAAAACCTTGGATTTTGACTTGCAATATGCGTCATACACGCATACCCAAGATTTGAAATTTTATAAATATGAAACTTAAATTTCACATAAACTTAGACTAGATACATACCATTTCTGACGAATACTCCTTCCGGGAAATCAGCTGGTAATTCCCCTTCCAAGCATGCAACTTCAACAGCTTCTCCAAGTTCTTGAACCGGTGCAAAGTTCTTCTGTTCAAGTCATTGTTTCAGAAAAATCAAACATACATACAGATATGTTGTCCTTATAGATTTCACATGCTGGAGTCTTCAGCGAAAATGACGCGGGAGACAATCAAGACACCATCAAGTTTGCCGTAGAGCCACTGCTCAATTTATTTAAACTTCTAGAGTTACAATTCAAATTAGATTATGGTATTTCCCTTCTCGATATAGTGAATATATAAGATATTCAGATAAAGTAGGTGTTTTTGAAAATATCATTGTCATGCCAAATATAATGTTTCCATTTAGGATATTTACCATCACGAATTTGGAAGAATATAACTTGGATTTGATAATTTCCATTGATTATTTCATCATACGACAGTACTTTGAATTATTGAATAAAATTACAGCCTGAGAGCTCGTTCCTAGTTTTATTTCTATCTAGGGTTCATGAATTATTGAAATAGTAGTATGCTTGGATTGGCCTATTGCTACCAGATTTCTGAAATAAAATTATCTGATATATTCGTTCCTACCTTCCATAGGGATGCTAACGCGGCTATTGATGACTTTTTATAGTGCTCGGATGGACCTAAATCCAAAAAATGGACTTGGGAGAACAATTTGCGCAACGCCCGAAAAAGCAACCATGACGTATTGATCTAGAAAGAGTTACGGGGCACGTAATACCGATCTGGAAAGCTCATTCCGAGCACTATGCTATGATCAAATTGACATTACCGTCTCTCGTTGTTTTCGCCCTCAAAATTCATTGTTTAAGCCTGTTTCGGGTTGTTTGCCATTTTTATGTCCTTTTATCACGTTATTTTAGGCTTTTATTTATTTTTCTGAACTCTTTACTGCATAAGGTTATTTTTAGAACCGCAAGGCATTTGTTTGGTGTTTTCTATATATATTAGACACTTTTGGCATACTTTACAGAACACAAAAGAGATTTTTCTCAATTGTTGCGCCTGAGCACGTGTTTTGATGGAGTCGCCGAGTCTAGTGGAGAAAGACGCTAAAGCCGAAGCCCAAAACTTTTTTTTTTGGTAAGAAGTAATAATATATAGAGTTTTGAACCAATAATTACAAAAACCGGCGCCACAAAACTTAGACTCAGCAAGACAACAAGTCAGCGTGAGTGAAAGGGAACTGAAAGCAAGAGAAGCACCGCAACAGCGAGGAACAAAGCACATAACAGCCAAAATAAGGCAAAGGAACAAAGGAGAAAGGAGAAAGCCACATAGGGCCAAAAAAACTCCTAAACTAAACCAACCAGCAAAAGAGAAAAGAAGAACAAAGAAAGACCATAAAATAGGTCCAACGCCTAAGCCGACCAGCAGCAGACGTGTTGCCGTTCAGCACCTAACTCTTTCCAAAAGCAGTCTATAAACCACTCCACGAACGTTTAAGGCTACGCTGAATAAGGAGAGAAAATGCAAGGGTCTAACCCCCAACTACGTTGGAGTCTTCTGTTCCTATGATTACCATCTACGTTTCTAAACGTTAAAGCTTTATCCTTGACCACTTTGATAAAATGATTTTTGACGGCGGCGACCGCGACAGAGTGGTTTTTGAAACCGAAGCCCAAAACTTGTTAAAGGGTAGACATACAATTTCTATTGTACAACGTGCATCCTAGATTCCAGTTATATAATGATGCGATCTCTCTTGTAATTGTAACTCCATACTGGAAGTGAAAAAAAATTACGTAGTGCGACACCGTAGTTTCCCCTTTCTGATTTAAATTTCTTCTCTTTTACATTTCTCATTCCTAACTTGTTTTTGGACGAACGAATCCATCTTCACTTATCCCTTACTCTGTCACATATTGGTTCTATCAATTACGTCAAGATCAGAAAAAACTGTTCGTGTTCAGCTTATCGTTCGAGCAAGAGAAACGTTGAGGAAATAACTACGAAATTTTCTGGATTTTGTGTCACCTGGTCCGCACGCACGCCGATCCTGAAGCTCGAATTTCTCAGATGGATAAAATAAGATAGTACAGAAACTCGTTGCTGAGTACCTGAGATGGCAGATAAGGTTGATCCACAAACCAGTACAAGCCATTCACCAAGACATCCAACACCATCCCTGAAGCTTTCTTGACTGTGTTGGATACATCAATCTTGTTCAACGGCAGCTGTTGCTGCAACTCCTTCCAAACAGGCTGGCCATGCAATTTTTCAAATCAAATTCAAACCAGTAATTTTTTGAATTCATACAAGAATTACAAAGAGATGCTCAAGTTCTCTTCTGCGTGCCTTAAGAAAAAGATCGACCACAAATATCTTTTATATACAGATGGGATTTAGATTTCGTGAAACGTACCTTTAGAGCTGGAGAAATGGACCTTTTGAGGTGATCAAAGGTGGGAGAAAGAGAATGCCTGCGGGTGGATGCATTCACGTGCAAAGCGAAAGGAGAGACTGCCATCTTTTGATTCTTTGTGCACAAGTTGCATGGTCTCGTGTCATTTATATAGACAGTGTAGGTACGTGACTAAATTGGGGAATATACCAAAACAATCCTAAACCTATCATAATTTTTTCAATTCAATCCTAAACATTTACATTTATACAAATTTAGTCCATTTGATCAAATATAGCCAACAATGCCAACGGACAACTTTTTAATAATATTTATTTCTTTGAATTTTTTATTAAATTTTTATCTTTTTTTCCTTTTTTTCTTTCTCTCTTTTTTTTCCCTTCTCTCTCCTTCTTTTGGTGATTGGCCAAAGGGTAGGGCTGGATTGAGCAAGGGTGAGCCTCACTAGTGGATAAGGAAGCTCGCCCTTGCTCAGTCCCGCTTGCTAATCGCCTTAGTCTAGTGACTGACCCTCCCCTCTAGCCAATTGTTGAAAGGAGGGAGAAGGGGAAAAAAAAAAAAGAAAGAAAAAGGAAAATAAAAGAAAAGATAAAAAAATTAATAAAAATTCGAAAAAATAAAATAATATAAAAATATTATATGCCGGCGCTAACGATGTCTACGTCAAACCTGGTCGGTCAAATTTGGGTGGATGGAATAAATTAGCATAATTACAAAGGTTTAACACTCAATTGGCCTAAAAAATATGTTAGAACTTAATTTGTACAATTATAATAGATTTAGGACTTTTTTAGTAATTTTTCTAGACTAAATCAAATCCGGTGACGTAATTGATCTCTTGGCCCTTCACATTCAATATAACTATTGTTATATGCGTGGTAGCATCAGACCCCTTTCTCCAACTGCTCATGCATCTATACTATACACTCTATGCCGTCCCATTTAGTGACAAAAAAAAAAAAAAATTCCAACAAATCAGGGTGATCCTTAATATAGAATCTTGAATTGGAAAAAGACATTGTTTACATTCATATTTCGTCAGACCAACTTCATTACGTATTAAGGGCAAAATACAATCTCGATAAATGCATACATATAATCATGTAATGATTTGGGCTACAGCGTCATGCATTAAATAAATAAATCCTCCAATAAAATCTTCTCCTCAAATTATTAAATATAGTTTACCTTTTCGGTGCACCTTTGTGGGACATTTACGTGCAGCTAAATTTGTGCGAGTTTAGAGAGGCAAGACTTACGAGAACGAGCAAGAGCTGGCTAATGTTGAATTTAATTAGCTATAATCTTGTAGTCTTGTACGAGGAATCCTCACCAACCCTCTCTCAAAGCATCTGTCCGGAGGCACTTTTCTGTCGCCATGCTCATCTATATATTAGAGAAAGACCAAAAGAATAGTGGTCCACAAAAAAGAATTTGAAATCACACGATACATCTACCTTGCAACCGTCTCGTCCATTAACGTCTATATATCGTTAACAAAAGAATGACTAAAAAAGTTGGCAGTCCACGAAAAAGAAATTGAAATGCACTTTCTCATTTCACTCTTGTTATGTCGGACATCCTTCGCAGGAGGGTGGAGAAAGAGAGTTATACTAGATATTCACTTACCAACATCACCTCCTTCGCAGCGATATCAAGGTGATAGATATGGTGTTTAATTAGTTCAAGAGTAATTGGGATAGCTAGCCTAGTCATGTTGAAGAAGTTTAAAACCACGCTTGATGCACTCAAATCGCTGCCTATATAACCTCAATAGATTTTTTTTTTTCCTGAGCGATTCTACTGAGCATTGCTCGAGTGTAACTTTCTTATGGTGCCAAGTAAGCAAAATGGCTAAAAAGTTGTATAATACCAATATAGATTTCAGATACAAAAATATGTGGCTAAGATTTCAAGTGTACTACTCAAACATAACCTTGCACAAGTGACTATGATGACATAGAAATGACATTCGCTCCAATCACTAAAGAACTGAATGATAAAACACGATAAAAAGTTGCCCTCGAGCGTTGCTGGAATATTCTTGCAAGTACATGCATGAAGCCTTCCCCATAAGAGTCAAAGAGAAACGAAAGCCCCAGATATGCTTTTCACTGTTAGGTTCTCTTCAATTCATGAGAACACAGTGTCCGCCCAAGAAGAATCCACTTCCTGTGCAAGGCACGTTTTCGGGGCGACTTGAAAGGAAATTTGATGCGCAGGTGGAAGGGTAGGCATATTTGATAATATCTGATGGAGTGAGAGCGAGACTAGGAAGGTCGAGAGGACTTGGACAAACGCCTAGCATCTGATGTCAAGGTCGGCATGCTGCCTTTTGGAGCTTTTGGCGTTGAAATAACAGTTTTATAGTAAAAGTGTAGGGCCGTCGTCAGAGACAAACTCAAGTTTTCGTCGCTGAAGGAGCTGGATCTCTGATGATGATTTTCATTTTGCTCCGCAGAATGCACGAGATTTAGTAGTGATTTTTATTTTTTATTTTTTTATTTTTTTTAAGTTCGTGGCTACGAGGTTCTTGTTTAGTTACCGATGTTAAATTCATTCCTAAAGGGGTTACTCTGGCAGAGCAAGTCGGTTCTCATTGAGGATCGAAGGTGTCATCATCTTTTTTTATATTTTTCATCTTTAGCGATGAATGTTACGTGGCTGCAAATTACTTTTCGTGATACTCATCGCCTATTTTTCCTCACTATACCCTTGTTTTGGGTAACGAATAGGTGAATCAGATTGAGCTTCGGTGGGCCATAAATGGATTTGATCCAAATCCACTCATTAAATTTGTATTGACTCATTTGTTTCCTTAACGATTTAGATGAGCGATATCCAACCCAATCCACTCCAATCCAAAACCACCCATTTAACTCATCCAAAAAACAAAAAACAATGACCTATTAGATCTGAAAATTCTTTCTTGTCCTTTAAATAAACCTGCAAAAATGTTTAAAAAATTAAAAATAACTTAAACGTCTTTGGCTCCTCCTCCCACTCCGCCCGCCGCACCACCACCACCCCCCCCTCCCCGCTCTTCCCTGCGGCGCTTGAGAAATCACTGGCTGTCCGATCTACAGTCTGATCCTGCGTAACGCCCCTATCAATAGCGAAAAGAAAAGGAAAAGATGGAACAAACAAATGAAACCGATCGAAACATTGTCCCAATTTCCTCCACTAAAAATTGGGGCTGGTATTAGATGGCTTGAAAGTTTAAATTGCGGCACTGTTATGGTAGCCAAGCCCTAAAAGAAGCTATAATTATTTCTAGTAGATTATGATTGACCGTCATGAATTTCTTCGACTGTAAATGCTGATTTTTTTTTTTAATTCTATATCGGTTGTTCATGAGCCCACTTAATCCCAGCTCCCCAAAGTTTTTAGTCCCACGTGGGCCCTATAAAATTGAGTAGTTGCAACTGAGGCCCGTTTGTTTTGCAAAATAATAGTTTTCTTACATTTCGGCATTTTGTTCGTATAGAAAAATAAATCAATAGAAAACTCATGCCTAAATTTAGGAAAATGATTTTCTTTTCAAAAATCAAAAAAAAAATCTCAAAATATAACTAAGTATGGACATTTGGACCAGAAACTCTATGTTTGGATACAAAAACCTTAACGCTAGTTTCTAAAGTTCAAAACCAGGTCTCCGACATTTAGGCCCAAATCCATTAAGGCTGGGCTCGAAGCCCTAGTACCCATGCCTGATGCCTCGATACCCAAGCCCAAGTCCAAAAAGGTTGTGCTTGGGTGCCCAGTACTTAGGCCTGGGTCCACAAAGGTCATGCCCAAGTCCTCAGCACTCAAGTTCGAGTCCTTGGATACTGAAACATTAGTTCTTATAAATTTTAAAAAAATAAATCAAAATTTTATAATTTTTATTTTATTTCTTTTTCCTTTCCTTCTTCCAATGACCAACCACAAGTGAGAGACGAGCTTGCCTAAGATCGATGAGGCTTGTGCTCACTAGATTCCAAGGAACTCGACCTCATCAGTCTCGGGCGAGGTCAAGCCTCATTAAGGTGGACCTGCTCAAAGCTGGTGAGGCTTGAGCTCATTGTAATATGATGAGGGGAGCCTTGCCAGCCATGGGTGAGCTCATACCTTGCCTATAGCCTCTTGTTGGTTATTGTAGTGGCTGGTGATCGGTTAAGGAAGAAGGAATAAAAAAGAATAGAAATAATAAAAATAATTAATCAAAAATTCAAAATTTTTGGTTTCTTCATAATAATCAAATGAAATTTTTTCTATCAAATGATAGAAAATATTTTAAGTTCATTTTCAGCTTTTAAGCAAATAAAAAAATATTATCATTGAAAAAAGTCCTTGAAAAATATTTTCAGAAATATCACATTTTCCTCCAAATAAGCAAAGCCTCAGCGATTTATGAACACTAAGTGCAAGCATTACTTAATGACTCGTAAATATTACCCAGTTTGTACCTCCTCGAGGTTTGTGCTAGACGTTTCCTTGCCCCCACAAATTTATTTTTGGGAAAATACCAAAAGACATATCTTGTCTTTCACCATTTACATATTTGTGCTTTTAAAAATATCAAATATATACTTGAATTTACCTTTGGAAACCACTTTATACCTTCACACCAATTATCATTATATCCCATTTACAACAATGTCATTTTCTTTCCAAAAATACCAATTCCTATGTGCCAAATTTTCACACCCATCATGAATACTTAAAACCAACTAGAAATCAAATCACCAAAATCCTAAGTAAGATGCTAAAATGAGTTTGTAAAGTGGGGCCATTTAGTATTTTCAATGTAAAATTTTTCTTTGAGGTTAAATAATGATATTTGCAAAAATAGACGTAAGTTGTTATTAGATTAAAAAAAAATGAGATTTTTGTTTGTAGTTTCCTTTATTTTATTCCTCCACTGTTCCCCTAGAATTTCAAAAGTTCTGAGTTCTTACTGCCTATATTTTCGCCATGATACACGTGACATAGAAAGTTGAAGATTGACCCTATGTTCACATCCTTTAAAGATGAAGGCAGTGAAAAATTTGGAAGCTCATGCCTTTTTAAAAATGGATCTAAATAGGTGATTGCCTTAGTCTAATCGTATGCCCATTGCCCACTGACTGACTTCTTTCTTGCCCCTTTCTTTAAAAAAAAAAAAAAACACTCTTAGCCTTACCCAGGAAAAACCACGATTTAAAATGTATTAAAATCACGAAAATACGTATAAAACCAACAAAAAAAAAAAACATATGCAAAAGGGAGAAAACTTAGGAAGACAATTCGATATGCTAATGATGATCCTGAGACTCTGATCCTGACTGGAACTATATATTTATATCCCTCAGGACAGATTTTTGAGTTGGCTTGGGCACAAGGGTAGCATGAAATCCATGGGGCACTCTTTGAGGCAATGCGATTTTGGAGACTAGCTCACCTTCAAAATTCTTCCTATCAATTATGTGCACCTGCAAAAAAAAAAAATAATAATAATAATAATGATAAAAAATAATGAATTATGATAAGTCACACCTATAATTATGTGCAAAGCCGGTAAATTGATTCACTTCCTTTTCGAAGGTGGGGGGGGGGGGATTTATACTATTGGGAGCTAAAAGCAATAACAATTCGATGTAAGTGTTCATTGGATTGGAAAAAAAAAAGAAGTAAATTTTTTAATGAAAAAAGTGGAGTACTAAAAATGAGCTAGGAATTTCAGAATATTCAAGAAACGGAGAAAGTCCTTGCACATTTATAGATTAAGATTACATTTGGTTAGATTTTCTATGTAAAGGGAGTTAAAAGAATAGATACGTAAAACTCACTTGAGTGGCACGGGCCTCTTTAATGTGGACAAGAGTTACCACCCAACCATCACCCCCATCCCCACCACCATTGAACTTATGATAGTCCATTTTCGCTGTTTGCTCCAACATTACCCAATCACCAATCCAAAAATGACAATTCCAGAAGTAAAAATTCAATGAGTTGCGTAAGGATTAAAAATTTGATCACCTATCATCGCATGAAAGAAGAAATTCAAGTGGTGAGTATTAAGAATGTGACTGTTTATGTGGGCAAATATAATAAATCAGATATAATTGTGAAGATTATCATTAGTCTTAGTATTTCGAGACTGATTATAATAATTTCTTGTCATGTATCTCTATATAGATAAAAAAAAAAAAAAAAAAAGGGATGGCACTCACTTGTGCTGGTGAAGATAATGTCAGAAGTTGGAAATACTGTTAATTTGGGGGAAAAAAGGAGAAGATTTATGATGATAAGTTCCATATGAGTTTCCAATGGATCATCGTCCTAAAACTATTCGACTTCATAAACATGTAAATTTCTATACATATTAAACTTTTTAAGATTTTTTTTCTCACAAGCACAAGCGAAAGGCCTTTATTTTGTCAATGTGTATACATGGGCAGATTGCTTTGTGCCCAAAAATGCAGTGTTCCTTTTCCGTGCTAGCTCGGTAAATTTTAATAAGTGTAAGCAAATCCACAATAGATTGAATCAGGCTGCAATAATGCACAACAAACTTCGAAATTTCACTCGGACTAAACAAAATACCAAATCGATTTTATAAAATCCAGTTCCAGGACACCAAAAAGTTTTTTTACAGCATGATTTTATAGCTCAACAACATTCAGAATTAACCCAGCAACACAATCTTAAATTACAGTTTCACATAGAAATTTTTCTCCGATTAAAAGAATCGAGGTTTGGAATTCTTACTAAGCACTTCCAAGAGACGTTGATTCAACATATTGAGATGTCCAATTGTTGAAGTTCTTGCCATTTGTTTCCAGGTCTTCTCGATGATTAAGAATTGATTTTTGGGAAATGTCCATCCTGGTTGAATTTTAGTCAATTCTCCTTGCCCAAACAAGGCCATGATATTCATATGACTAGGATTAAGCATTTAAAACATCAACAACGTTGGTTCGGCATGTTGAGATGTCCGATTGTTAAAGTTCTTGCCATTTGTTTCCGATTCTTCTTGTTGATTAAGCATTGATTTTTGGGAAATGTCCATTTTGGTGAGTTTTAGTCAGTTTTCGCTCCCCAAACAAGACCATGATATTCATATGACTCGGATTAAGCATTTTTTTTTCAGTCGGTGGATTGACCATTTAAAACATTAAAGATTTTGGTTCAGCGTGTTGAGATGTCCAATTATTGAAGTTCTTCCCATTTGTTTTCGGGTCTTCTTGTTGATTAAGGATTGATTTTTGCGAAATGTCCATTTTGGTGGAGTTCTAGTCAATTCTCCTTCCCCAAACAAGACTGATATTTATATGACTAGGATTAAAAATTTAAAACATCAAGGATGATGATTCGGCATGTTGAGATGCCCAATTGTTAAAGTTCTTGCCATTAGTTTCCGGGTCTTCTTGTTGATTAAGCATTGATTGTCGAGAAATGTCCAATTAGGTTGAGTTTTAGTCAATTCTCCTTCCCCAAACAAGACCTCGATATTCATATGACTACGCTTAAGCATTTGAAACATCAATTGATGTCTTCTTGACTCATAGCTGAATTTGCTCTTGATGCTGATTGGAAACAGCTAATTGTTCTGATTATGCACTGCACACGTCCTTCTTCAAAACAGCTATTACTAGATTAAAGCGAATTGGCACGCAACAATCATATCTAAGAAACTTATCTGCATCAAAACATAATTTATATTGCTCCAATTTCATGAGGCAGATGACGGCATTGAGCTGATATTCCTTCATCAATTAGATTAGGGGTAATTTATTGTGGTAATTTCTTGCACCATCTGCAGATTTTGCAAATTCATATCGAAAACGTGCTTGGTGGCATCATTAAAGAAATGTCAAGTGAGCGCTGTAACTAGTACAAAGGATTAGTTAACAATGGGCGAGCAAGTGATAATCTTCACTTTGATCTATCTTTGCCGGTTTTTCAGGCGGTTCTGTTTAAAATCCTGATTTAGAAGGCAGAATCTGATGACAAAATTATCACGAGAACAGGTTCAAAGCTACAAGTAATATGATGGTCCTACTCCGCGTATGCTCATCAGTGCAACAACCTCCACCATATGCAAGCTATAAAGAGGAGAGGAACACGAAGAATTAAGATCATCCTATTAAAGGAGAATCCTTCAAGCCAACTTTTCCCGCAACTCCTACGTTTAGATGGTCAAATGATAATGCTCTTAAAGGAACTGCAAGAATTAGACAAACAGACTGATCGGATACGCCCAAGCTGACGATATCTCCATCCCAGCTTCTGTATAAATAGACGCTCCCGTTAGTCGCCAAACACAAATCTCACCATTTCCAATGTACTCGAATCCGCATTCTAGAATAACACCACCAATGGCTTTCGTTCATCTCCTCTGCCTAATCGTCTTGCTTTCCAGTATGCAGTTTTCTCTTGCCAATGGCCAATCATCTCCAACTCGATCACAGAGCAGTGACTTACAAACCTACATTGTCCACGTGACTCCCCCTGACGTCCAGCACCTTTCTGAGTTGAAGGATCTCGAATCCTGGTATTACTCATTTTTGCCCACAAATCCTACCACCTCAGGGAACGAGAGGCGCCTGCTTTACTCTTACCAGAATGTGATGACCGGCTTTGCAGCAAGGCTGACTCCTGATGAAGTCGCCACAATGCAGGATAAGCCTGGATTTGTGGCAGCTCACCCTGAGCAAATATATAGTCTCCAGACAACGCACAGCCCCCAGTTTTTGGGCTTGCCACTGAATCAGGGATCTTCCAATAGTTCCACCATGGGAAAAGGAATAATCATTGGAATCATGGATACTGGTGTAACCCCGGACCATCCTTCATTCAGTGGTGATGGAATGCCGCCCCCACCAGCCAAATGGAAAGGGAGGTGTGACTTCAAGCCTTCCCAATGTAATAACAAGTTAATAGGTGCCAAGACCTTCGACAGCTCGGCTAAGAAAAATGTGACCATGCCTCCGACTGACGATGTCGGACATGGCACTCACACGGCCAGCACTGCAGCTGGCGCTTCTGTGCAGCAAGCCAATACGCTCAGGATGGCTGAAGGCACGGCAGGTGGCATGGCTCCATATGCTCACTTGGCGATCTATAAAGTGTGCTTTACGACATATTGTTTCCTGGGCGACATACTTGCTGGACTTGATGCGGCCGTTGCAGATGGCGTTGACGTAATCTCCATTTCGATTGGTGGTGGCTCTGCTCCATTTCATATGGATGGCATCGCGATAGCCACTTTTGCAGCCGTTCAGAGAGGTATCTTCGTGAGCTGCTCTGCTGGGAATTCCGGTCCTTTGTCAGGCTCGCTATCGAATGAGGCTCCATGGATTCTCACCGTTGGGGCGAGCACCATCGATAGAAACATTGTCTCCAATGTAAAACTCGGAAATGCAGCGGAATATGAAGGTGAGACACTATATCAACCCTCCTTCCCTTCAACTTTACTGCCACTTGTGTATCCTGGAATCGATGGTACGGAAGAGTCCATATACTGTGTCCCCGGACAATTAAAAAGCAGTCAAGTAGAAGGGAAGATTGTCTTGTGTGAAAGAGGGTACGTCGGCCGGTATTTCAAAGCGATTGAGGTGAAAAGAGCCGGTGGGGTCGGTATGATTATGATGAACCAAGAAATCGATGGATTCAGTACCTTGGCCGATGCTTATGTCCTCCCTGCGTCTCATGTTAGCTACTTCGCTGGTAACAAGATCAAAGCCTACATCAATGCGACTAGAACTCCTACTGCTACCATCATGTTCAAAGGAACTGTGTTTGGAAACCCGACCGCTCCTGCACTCACTTCTTTCTCTTCGAGAGGCCCAAGCTTGGTTAGCCCGGGAATTCTAAAGCCGGACATTATTGGTCCTGGCGTGAACATATTAGCAGCATGGCCGTTTCCCATCAGAAATGACACAAAAGCAAAGTATTACTTCAATATAATTTCTGGCACTTCCATGTCTTGCCCCCACCTCAGTGGCATCGCGGCTTTGATAAAGGGCATTCATCCATACTGGTCTCCAGCAGCAATCAAATCGGCTATCATGACGACGGCTAAGCAGCTGAACATCAAGCAAGACCCAATCTTGGACGAAAGGCTTCAACCTGCGGATGTCTTTGCCATCGGAGCAGGCCATGTCCATCCTGTAAAGGCCATCGACCCAGGATTCATTTACGACATTCATTCCGACGATTACATTCCTTATCTCTGTGGTCTGGGATACACCGACAAGCAGGTGGCTACAATTACTCACAAACCAGTCAAATGTTCGGGAGTATCTAGCATTCCCGAGGGAGAGCTGAACTACCCCTCATTTTCGGTCAACCTCGGACCTCCACAGACTTTTACTAGGACTGTGACTAATGTTGGAACGGACTATTCGCCTTATGTTGTCACGGTAGTTCCTCCACAGGGTGTGCATGTCACCGTGAAGCCCAACAAACTCAACTTCTCAAAATTGAACCAGAAAGCAACGTATTCAATCACACTCAGCCGTGCCAATCCCACTCAGGAGGTTGCCAAATTCACCCAAGGATTTCTGAGGTGGGATTCCAAGAAGTACTCTGTCAGGAGTCCAATTTCGGTTAAGTTCAGTTAAGAAGCAGTTGTGAGCAGAAATAAAGTGATAATTAGCTTGATGGCCGGTACTTTCGTCTGACCACGGTCCTGTGATTATAAAGAACGTGGATATGTTGTCTAATTTCCCTTTGTCTGTGTAAAAATAAATGGAAATGGATTTCTTACATTACTACTACTTATTAGTGTACTACAAGAAAAGCATAATATTGTCTTCATCTGGACCTAAAAGCGATGTCTAGTCAGATAGTTTCGTGTTGATCATCTACATTATCTATCTCTTACATCCAGTAGAGACTCTAGCCCAGTGAGACGATGACGAAGATAACGGACTCTAACGCTCCAACTAGGAATGTTATTCACAATAAATAGGACCATCCTCTCGGTGGAAATTGGGTATTATTTATTTATTTTTTTTGGTAAATAGAAATTGGGTATTATTTGAGTCTCCAGTTTTGATAAAAAAAAATTGATGACTTCTCTCAGCAGTTCTTCTAATTGTCCAGTCTCTACCGGTCGTAGTTCATTCTTTATCACCGTGATATACCTTCAAATTTGGTAAGTGGGGGAAAGCAACGATGACTGCTGCTGAATCAATCATCAATGAGTACTGATGTGGACTATCTAGCTGATGTTTGCACTTTAAATTGGCAATTTTTTATCATGGTTATCTGTTCTTGCTAGCAACTTTGCATGATCAAACAAGAGGACAGAATAGTTTACAGCAAAAGAACTTGATAGAGCTATAAGAAAAGAGTTCTTTTCGTAACTCAACTGTAGATTCTAGAAGTTTTGGCCTTCATCCAGTGGCTGGCGACCCTCGTTGGCCATGATGAAACCACCATTTATTATTAGACGAGGCATATTTAATATAACACGTGACGAGATCATGCAGGAAACCCGTAGGATTCTCATATACTAGATCATGTTAATGAATGACTATATCCATTAAAAGGCACCCCAAATGCTCGCTTGCGCATGATGCGTGTGAGAAGAAACGGGCTTGGACAAAAATTGCGGACAAATTTGACCGTGACCGCTCTCTCTCACATCTCAATTTCTCCTTTTAATAATTTCCTTTTTCCCTTCAAATAAGATAAATACCTATCAAGTATGCTCAACTTGACCAAAATATTTGAAAAGGTACACTTGGGGAGTGTCACGTCATAAAGTTCACTTATAACTCAACATAACCTTTTGAGATCGAAGATCAAATAGGAATCGCATAATTTGTCACAAATATACTACACCGAGCAATTTGAATTTAATTTGAGATGTCATATATACTTGTCAATGAGGTAATATCAAAAGTGTCTCTCTCTAATTTCAATTTGATGATGTCTGCATCATCAAATTGTTGCTAGAAACCAAAGCCATACTTAACCTAGAAAGGACGAGTTCCTTTCTTTTTCATGTTGAGAGCGCCAAAATCGGTTGTATATATTTTCGCCACGAGAAACAAAAAACAGAACCTTGAGAGCTGCAAATGTTATCTACAAAGTGGTCACCGTTTGGTGGATATCTACGATGAAAATTGAAGCCAAAGACGAAGATTAAATTACTAGAGAGAGAGAGAGAGAGAGAGCTTTTTACGACACCGAAACATATCATTCGCTACAAAAAGATCATGTTTACACTGATGAGACTGTTAAGCTATTGTAAAATAACACCTAAACATTGGGGACATATAGTAATTTTATAATTCTCAGATATTCAAAAACAGCAAAAATTTGAGGGAGAAGAATTAAAATAGAAAAGAGAGAGAGAAAGAGACAATAGACCATCTTCATCGACTTTGGCCCGTCTAAAAAAAGACACCCAGCTGTCGTTTGTCGACGCGGATGGATTTTAACTTACTTCGGTTTAAATTAATCTCTCTCTTGCGGAGACATTAGCAAAAAGGGACAGGAGAGAAAAACAGATTGTGGAATCTTAGACATTTTGGGTCATGACCGGCTTGTTTATTTGACAATATTCGCAAAAGGACGAAATATTGGTGGACGAACTCCATTTTGTAACTCTCGAACAAAAATCTATTTGTTCAGTGCATTTTAATAACATCAATGTTATTCGATCGAAGAAGTTTCAGAGAGATTAAAGGAGCTATTTATATATGGTTTCATCTTACGAAAAAAATCTATCTGAATTTGCTCATATCCACCCTAATGTTTTTTGCAAGATAAATATACAATATTCACAAGATATTGAGATGTTTTGTATTGACAATATTATGAAATATTGATAAAAAGAGTTTCTTAGATTCCAATCTCAAAATGATAATATTCTTCACAGTTCTTGTCCTGAAACTTACCAACAAAATGGTCAAGCAGGCCGGTAGGCATAACCTAGACATTATGTGCACTCTTCAAATTTTAGCCTTTTGTCTAGAACAACTCCGAGACAAACAAGGTAGTGCAATATGCTTTCAAAGTAGTAAATCGAATCTTATCAGGCAACAACTCCAAGACAACTTCCTGAGGACAAGATAAATAATTTTTTTGGATAAGTGAAGCTCGCACAAATTTAAACTCATTGGGAAATGCCATGAGAAATTACAAACACAAGCGTATGATCGCGACATTCCGCAAATTTCAAATATCAAAATCCGCATCACATTATGGCTTAAATAATGCTGATTGATCATGGTTAGCATGTATAGAGGATAAAAAGTCATTAACGAACTAACTTGTCTCCTTGTGCATACCATGCGGATTTCCTATCAAATGATACTGATGGGCAAAATCTGAAGTAGAATACCAGTGACAAGCATATTACGGGCTTCCTTTACTTTGTTGATGTGACCAAACTGAAGTCACCTAGATGGGTGCGAAGTGTTTCAAAATCACATTAGGAGTAGATTAACCTTATATTTTGGAGGCTATGAAACATATATACATAATGCGTTTTAATGCCATTAAGTGGCGTATCTCAACAATGGCAAACTAGCGTGTTCGGTCCACGAACTCTCATGCTATCTCTCTCTTATAAATTGATGTATCCATTCGTACTTTGAATTTTTTTTTTTTTTTGGGTCAAGACGTACTCTGAAGTTGACAAATTCCAAATTCGATGTATTTTATAGAATGAACCATTCGCAACTCACATACATATATTGCCAAATTCAAATAATTGAAGAGCACATCCAAATATATCTAGACTTCCGTAAACACGCAGAAGTTGACCAAGTACATCCCCATGGCATAATTATAGCGAGTCATAATTACATAGACATAAGACATGCTAATACTTATCAAGCCAAGAGAAACTTAATGATAGCATTAAGTTGTTGACATCTTGTGGCCTAATTATTGTTTATTAGGTGTGGCCATGCAAATGCCATGAAATCCATATGGCACTCTCAGAGGCAACCTTATCTTCGCCACTGGCTCGCCTTCGAAATCCTTCACATCAATTATGTGAACCTGCGAGCATAGAGCATTTCAAACAAATTGATAAATGGCAAGCTGAGTATGTATTAATGCATCCCCATAAATCTTTACTATGGATTTGCTCAAAGAGATTTAACATCATTTGTGAGAATTTGGATTTCATGGTCTTTCATGATCATTTCAAGTTTTTCTTTTTTTTTTTAAATAATAATATATAGAAGATGATGAGGTTTTGTTTCACATTTTAACCTTCGAAAATAGGAAACCTTGTATGTTCTAGTACTTGATTAATCCTCATTGTATCTCACAGTCGTTGGCGATATAGATCTATGCTTTTATGGGCAAGATAAGAGAAAGTGCAATATGGAGTATACAGGTAGTTAAGGACTTACATGAGTCTCATCAGACACTTCATTGTGAACAAAAGTTACAATCCAACCATCATCTTTATCTTCATCTTTGACACTACCATTTTTAGCGACAAACACACTTCCGCTACAAAAGTTGCTCTCCCCAAACTTGTGATATTCAACCTTCACAGCCTGTTCATACTCTCCCTCCTGTCCCAATCAAAACTAATAATGCGTAAGTCCTAAAAATAACGAAATAATAATTGTGGAAAACATAATGTAGCCGCACGTATGCCCAAAAAGAGAAGAAAAAAATGCAATTGCATGAAAGAAAACTTAATGTTGGGTCAAGATGCTATTGACCCGTGATTCCTGACCCCAGTCAAAAGGAGAATTTGCTATGCAGGTGGTATTAACAAGTGACATGTCTAAAATTTTACAACAATGTTATATTTTTACCTTATATTACTTGGATTTGTAGCTCCGAATAATGTTAGAAATCTGTGCTATAATTATCCTCGCTGAATTATACTGTTTTGTGCCAAAAAATAAAGAGTTCGTTTTCCGTGCCGGTAAATTCCAATAATCGTTGATAAGTGTAAAAACTTGTTGATAAAGAAAATTACCATTGGCTTTTTTTTAGGTAACTTGTAGCGAGTTGCTAATTTTTTTTAAATGAAATTATTAAGTTTTTGTGATAGTTTATAGATGATCAATTTTGTACTAACTTACCAACTTCAATCGCATAGCTTACTAGTGCTTCAAATTTACTAATTTTTTTTTATGAAATTGTCAACTAAATTAAAGTGAATCGCTAACTTTTGTTGGATTAAAATTCAAATTATCAATTGGGTTATCAACTCTTATATGAGTTTCACCGGCTGTACGACGGTTCCCGGGTTACAAAAAAAAAAAAATACTAAATACAAGGGGTTGTTGACCAAGACAAATGAAGTTTGGTAAGTCAGAAAAATATTAAGGGAAAATGTCATAAATGGTCCATATACTTTTACTTAATGTGCAATTTTGTCCCTAAACTTTCGATCGGCTCAATTTGGTCCCTGAACTATTGATAAATGTCCGATTTAGTCCTTGAACTTTCGATCCGCTCAATTTGGTCCTTAAACTATTCATAAATGTCCGATTTAGTTCTTCATTACTGTTTTTCCATTTTTTTAATTTTTAATTTTTAATTTTTTTTTTGCTTCTTCTCTCTTCCCTTCGCCGGAGCCAGCGGAGGGAAGCTGACGTTCGGCGAGGGCCGCCCGACGCCGGGGTGATCCTTCGCCAGATCTGCGAGGGAGCCCCTCGCCGGCATCGGGCGAGGGCCGCCCTCGCCAAATCTAGCGAGGGAGCCCCTTGCTCGACGCCGACGAGGGGCTCCCTCGCAGATCTGGCCAGGGAGCCCCTCGCCGGCGTCGGGCGAGGGAGCACCTCGGCGTCGGGCAAGGGCCAGCCGCTCCCTCACAGATCTAGCGAGGGAGCCCCTCGCCCGACGCCGGCTTCCCTCCGCCGGCTCTGGCGGAGGGAAGAGAGAAAAAAAAAAAAAATTTAAAAAAATTTAAAAACAATTTAAAAAAATTAAAAAAATTAAAGAAACAATTTTAAAAAAATTAAAAAATAATTTAAAACAGTAACGAATGACTAGATCGGACATTTATGAATAGTTCAAAGACCAAATTGAGCCGATCAAAAGTTCAGGGACTAAATCAGACATTTATCAATAGTTTAGAGACCAAATTGAGCCGATCGAAAGTTTAGGGACAAAATTACACATTAAGCAAAAGTATAGGGACCATTTGTGACATTTTCCCAAATATTAAACAAACCCAGGGCTGTGCCGCAGGGACCCACCTCCCACGACGTCGTAGGTAAGGCACGCAATGCACACACCGGGACTCGAACCTCCCCCCTTCCGCAATTAGAGAGGGAAAGGCCCAAACCAAAGCGCACCCACAAGCAGGGTGGGTATTTACTAATTCTTTATTAGGGTTATCAATCTAAAAAAGGTTGGAAATCACTCAAATAAAGATTCATAAATTTATATGGGAGTAGGTACATTTAAAGCATTGATAAGAAAGACAAATAAAATTTGGTAAAAGATAAGAAAAGCTAGTCACTTATAAACTATCAAGAGTTAATAATCTCATAAAGTGTTGGTAACTTACTAATAAGTTACCGGTACATCTATTGACCGATTTTTTTACGAATAGTAGAATCATTCTTTTATCCTTCTCACATGATATAAAGACACTACAAAACAAATTATACGTACATCAACACAATAACTTATAGATCTTTTCTTGCACCACTCAGTAGACGAAATAAATTAGTCTCATCGTCAGCTTATTCTAGCATATGTCTAAAATAATTACGTGACGAATATAGAATGATTCAACAGCAACAAGAGTGATTCATTGAAATTAGAGAGATGTAACTGTTCGTACCATGAATTGCTCAGCCTGTGGTTCATCAAAGTACAATTTGGCCAGACTTCCAAACTTAGGCAGCCCTGAGATTTAAAAGGACGAAAAATTAGTAAGAATAATACGTATTGCACGCAGTATTTATCATAAAAGCTAGCGATTTCACTGGATAAATCCATTATTATTCGTTACCGCAGCTAGAACTTGCTGATGAATCGACGACTTGAGTGAAGCCAAACTTGTTCTTCAAACCTATGAAATTCCCATTGATGAATGGAAAATCCATGGAGAAGTTAGTGCCACTGAGATTTCTCTCGCTGATATCTCCAGTTTCCATTCTCAATCTCCACTCATACACACAATGAAAAAGAAAACCTTCTTCTTCATTGCCATTTCCTCTACTTTTCGGAGGTAATTTGTATCCTCTTGAGAACCAATCAAACTTGTTCACACCCCAATCTGGACCTGGCAATATGGACGCCATGGCCCTACAGCCCCTTACCACAACCTGTATTTCCCAATTAATTGGTGAGAAATAAAGAAAACGAAGGATTGTGCTCATAAGTCCAAGTGATAAATCACCCATGATCATCATTCATTCATAATTGCAAAGAAAATGCCAAAAAAGAAGAAGGATTCTTTACTGTTATGATGTGAAGGCATTTAGTACCTCATCTCCATCCTCAAATGTATTGAGGAGGTGAAATGCGCAGCATGTCTCTACTTCAAACCAGCGGATAGAATTGGCATCACCGTATCGTGGCATTACTCCAAACCTCGTCGTTCCTTCTTTATCATACTTCAGCAATCTATTTTGCGAAAATAAGGACACAAATTTTAGGAACTAGTTGCTCTTAGCACGAACTATTTATGGTTTGGGGACATTATTTTTTGATTGAGATGTATACTCACGGCCCTCCCTTGGCCAGTCTCTGGGTGTCCAATACAACAGGATGATCCACTATGACATTGTACCTGAAAGAAGAAAATATGAGTTAATCTCCAAATTTGCAATAATAATAATAATAATAATAATAATAATAATAATATAAGGGGAAAAAACTTGTGTATATCGGACATGCACTGATGTGTCGCCATATATTTTGAAGGTTGGTAAAGAAAATGCTAAAACCTCTCTGTGACCCCAATCTCGTGGCTGAGGACACTTTTGTCTAATTTGGCATCCACCTTGTGACGAAGCTCCTTTCCATCGGCTGAAATCAGGTCAAATTAGGAACAAATAGGAGCTACTAATTTTCAATCAAGATTTAGCTATAGCTAGGTTGATTCATCCCCCGAGCAATTAAAGATACAACCTAAAACTCAGATGCTCCTATTGTTCTTATCAACACCTTAAATTTACCGATTATTGTATGAAAATACCAACCTTTATTTGAGGGACTTATCAAGTCTTCTCCGATTAAGTTAGCAACTAGTTTTGAGTTACCAACTTTCATTTAAATTATTTACCAACATTTATTTGGTCTTTAGTAATTTAGCAACTTTTCTTATCATTTAACAAATTTAATTGACTTAGCTTGCATCAAATGTAGCTTCTTCAAACAGACATGCAATACCAATTGTTTTACCGCTTCCAACTGACTAAGAAGAGAAGAAATATTACCGGATACCACTCCTATAAGAAGGAAAGGTTTCTTGACATCAATCCCCATTATCACAAGCTCGCCACTCCCCGGAGCTTTCTGTTTGAGAAGCATAGTTTTTGCAAACAAACCTCAAGAAGATCCATCAGTACCGTAAACACGAAAGCTTTAATAACACACTCAGGTAAAACATTAATATAGTATAGGAACCTTCGGATGGCTAGTGCAAGATCGATCCCAATCCCCATTGAAGTCCCACTCGCCGCATGTTTCTAAAGTTCTTGAGTCGATCTCATGAGGCAAGTAATTCTCTGCTGTTGCATACAGCTTCCCTGAGTGCTCGAACACACTTGTGTTGCATATGAACTTGGTATCAGCATTGAGTCTAATCTGTCAAAGCACCGAATTTTAATTTGCAGCTCCTTAGGCACTCTGGTTCCCTTAACAAAAGGTATTGCATATGCTTTGTATAGAATGTTGGCGGGTTCCTTTTTAGTTCGAGTGGAACCCACGTGGCAGAAAATCTTAGAAGTAACAAAAAGAGTCAGGCGGTTAACGGTGCTTCTTCATGTTGAAGCATGTAGGTGGCGGATTGATCAAACCGTAGACTAATTACGAAGATGCACTAGCATGCCAAAAGCCATCGTGCAAATTACCTGATTCAGAGAAACTGCAGCTAGGATAGCTAATGAATCTCCTTCAATGGTAGGGATGAAGGAGGGTTTGTTTCTTTGCTTTTCAAGCTTGAATGTCTGGGACTCGACGTACTTGTTCTTGTAGGAGATGGTCCAATCTGAATCGCCAGTCTTTTTTAAGAACAATGCATGAAGCATTCCTTCTCCTTCTACCCATGTCTCATTCGTTATTCCAAAGGGACTCGCCGTGGATATGAGACATCCAAATTGAGGATTTGGACCTGAAATTGAGAAAGTTTCATAAAACCATTTGATTAATGGAAATCGAATCAATTTTTTAATTGTTAAGAAGATGAATAAGCATGATCTTCCATATAGGACCGCCATGTGCACAACTCGCATATTGCATGGGACCTCAATACCTATGCAACTCTATCTACTGCAAAGATCTATATCCTGACCTATGTTATTGCAGTTTCAACACAAAATATGCATCGTACGTAGCTAAGATTTGAAAGCTTACGTCAATGAAACTTAAATTTCACTTAAAAATACAGACTAGATGCGTACCATTTCTAACAAATACTCCTTCGGGAAAATCGGCCGGTAATTCCCCTTCCAAGCAAGAAACTTCTACAGCTTCTCCAATTTCTTGAACCGGTGCAAAGTTCTTCTGTTCAAGTCATTATTTCAGAAAAATCATACTTACGTAAAATTATATTGTATTTCCTTGAGCATCCACATAGTTTTCATATGTAGCAATAGAACGTTGATAATGTGTGCAGTGAAAATGACACGGGTGACAATCAAGGCAAAATCAAGTGTGCTAAAGAGCTACTGCTCAATTGATTTAAATTTCTAGAGTTACAATTTCAATTAGATTATGGTGCTTTCTTCTTGATATAGCCAATATTTAAGATATTCCGATTAAGTATGTGTTTTTTGAAATATTACCGTCATTTCATATTTGTATGTTTCTAGCTAGGATATTTACCATTACTGATTTGAAAGACATCAATTAGAATTTTAGTTTGATATCTAGTTAGAAACTCCACTGATTATTTCATGATTCGATAAAATCTTGAATTATTGAATAAAGTTACTTTTTGAGAACTTGTTGAAAGCTATTTTTCTATTTAGGGTTCATGAATGATTGAAAGAGAAGTATCCTTGGAGTCACCTATTGTTGCCAGTATGAGAATTAATTTTATAATATATTCGTTCCTACCTTTTTATAGTGACGTGGACGCGGCTACTGAAAACTTTCTAGAACGTTTAGACAGACATAAATCCAATAGGCGGCTTTGGGACAACAATATGGGCAGCCTGAAAGAATGGCTATAACTTCTGATCTAAGAAAGTAATGGGCCCCACATTACTAATCCAGAAAGCTCGTTCAGAGCACGCAGCGGTGGGCGAATTGGGATCCCTATTTGTAGCTGTTTTGGTCCTCAAAATGCATTATTTAAGCATGTTTCGGGGGGTCAAATTTTTGTTTTCGTTGTTCAAGGCTTTTATTTATTTTTGCGATTCTTTACTGCTTAAGGTCATACTTGGGTTTTCCATGTCACCTAGGTTCGTAGGGTACTTATTTGATCTTTTCTTTTCCATGGATCAGATAGCTTTCATCATGTTATGTTTTATAGTAGAGAAAATAGATCTTTCTCTATTGTGGTGCCTGTGAGCGTGTGCTCCTTGGTATGCCTTTGCAGATCGATGAAACCATGGTTACCTATTGCTTGCTGTGTCAAATAGCGGTGTTATCAACCACGCGAAGATTGGAAAAAACTGTTCATTTTCAGCTTATCATTCGAGCATCAGAGAATTTGTTGATGAAGTAATAATGAAATTTTCTGGATTGTGTCTCACCTCTTCCAACCTGCCTTATGGTCACCTCTACTATGAACTCTGCCATAAACACCTCCACTTATGCGAGAATAGGTGAAAGTTGGGCATATCAAATTTTGTTCCTTCCCAAATTCACTATAATTGTAATATACTTTAGTAGATATTTCTTTATGTGTGACAATTATCTTACTAACTCCTAAGTTATGTTAGATTAGCAAGATATTCATCTGGTACTTTCCTTTCACAAATTATTTTTGGTAAATGGTTTTTGAAGATCCTGAAGCTGGAAATTTTCAGACGGACCAAATGACCTAAGAGAGAGCCTCCTTTCTAAGTACCTGAGAGGGTAGATAAGGTTGATCCACAAACCGGTACAAGTCATCCACTAAGACATCCAACATCATCCCTGAAGCTTTCTTGACCGTGTTGGATACATCAATCTTCTTCAACGGCAGTTGTTGCTGCAACTTCTTCCAAATAGGCTGGCCATGCAATTTGTTGAATTTAAAATCAAACTGGTAATTGTTAGGTTTAAAACAAAACGAATAACAGATGCTCAAGTTGTCTTCTGCGTGCCTTAAGAAAAAAATTAACCATGAATATCTTTTATATATAGATGGGATTTAGATTTCGTGTAAAGTACCTTCAGAGCTGGAGAAATGGACCTTTTGAGGTGATCGAAGGTAGGAGAAAGAGAATACCTACGGGTGGATGCATTCACATGCAAAGCGAAAGGAGAGAGTGCCATTTTTTTTACTCTCTATGCACAAGTTGCATGTTTTCATGTCCTTTATATAGACACCCTAGGCATGTGACTAAATCACAGATTAGGCGGTCTTTAATATGTTGTTTAGATTCATATTTTGTTAGATCAAATTCATTACGTATCAAGAAACACAGTACGAGCAAAATACAAGCTCGATACATACATACATACATACATACATACATACATACATACATACATACATACATACATACATACATACATACATACATACATGCCGTATTGATTTGGTGCAGAGCATCATGCATAAAATAAATCCTCAAATAACATTTTCTCCTCAAAATATGAAAGATAGCTTACTTTTTCGGTGCACCTTTGTGGGACATTTACGTGCAGATAAATTTGTGCAAGTTTACAGAGACAAGACTTACGAGAACAAGCAATCTTCATATGTCAGATACGTCCACAGGCTCATTTCACAAACATGATCAATAATTAATCAATCTTCATATGTTATACATTACATTAGAGAACAAATGCTAAAATTGTACCCTTGTACGAGGAATCCTCACAACCCTCTCTTGACGGCATCTCAAAGCATTTGTTCATATGCACTTTTCTGTCGGCATGTTCATCTACATATTAAAGAATGACTTAGAGCTAGGTGGTCCACGATAAAGAATTTGGAATGTACTTTACAATTGGCGCCGGCTCATTACACACTTTTAATACGACAACATCCTTTGTGGAGTGTACAGAGAGTCATTTGAACAAGCAAAAGATTATTAATGCACTTTGACATCCGCTCCTTTGAAGCGATATCAAGGCGGCATGGTGTTTAATTAATTAAGATTAATTCCAAAAGCTAATCTAGTCAAGTTCAAAAAGTTTATTACTACTTTTGATGCATGCGAATCTCTATCTATCTAACCTCAATATGTGTTTTTCGAGTGGCTCTTCTAAGCATTGCTAGAGCATAACTTTCTGGCATTTGCTTACTAAGCACTATGGCTAAAAAGTTGTAGAATACCTATGTAGATTTCAGACATATTAAGTGTAATACTCAAATATAAGCTTGTACAAGTGATTATGATGGCAAAGTGACGAATGCTCTATCCAATAAAGATCTGATAGATAGAATACGACAAAACCCAACATGCCTCCTGTGTTGTTGGAATATTCTTGCAAACACATGCAGGAAGCCTTCCCCAGAGACAGAGAAACGAAAGTCCCAGATGGGGTCAAAGGGACACTAGGGAGGTTGAGAGGACACGGATGTGCAGATTCGAACGGCCGCCTCTCATGTGAAGGTCGATGTGCTGCCGTCTGGAGCTTTTCAGCGACGCAACTAGTTTCATAGTAAAATATAGGACCGTCAGCGACCAACTCAAGTTTTCGACGTTTTTTGTCGGGGCCGTTTGGAGAATCTTTCTCAAAAGTAACCCTGTCAAGAATCATTCCACATTAGGGCAACATAGAAGTAAATAAGCGAGTAAATATTTTTGCCCTCACTTGAATCATTCTTCTTTTGGATTCTTTTCGAGTGAGCTCAAATGGGAGCTGGAAACATCCTCAAAAGGATAACGGGCATTCATTTCTCTATTCCATACATTGATCATCCCTTGCTTAGCCGCTTTTGGGTTTTTAATTCATTTCTCAAACCCAAATCTTCTCACTATGGCAAGGCAAGTGATTTACCGGGAGAAGATATTGCAATCCGGAGCAGCATCGAAAGACGACAGTCTCAGGCCACAAAAGTCAGAAACGATGGGTTCAAAAAGAGGTGAAAAAGAGAAAAGCGTCAAAGATAGAGAGTTGAAAAAAAAATTGAAAAGTCAAAGTCAAAAGCATGAAAAAGTAAATGGTACGTAAAAGAAAAGGCAAATACCCGAGAAGGCAAAGGGAAAAAGTGTTGGTAAAAGATGCATGGCGGGAAGGGAAAGCCCTCGCCGCCGGTGACAAACTCTCCGACCAATTTAACCCTTGACGTTGCCAATTTCAGCCCCAGCTTCGACTTCCTCACCAGTGCCATTGATGGCCCCGGTGACCACATTTCCGCCCGTGTCGTACAGCGTCCATTCAGGCGACTTCTCGGACGTCTTTAGGGACAATGCCCAGGAACTCAGCAAGAACTCCCTCTGAAATTGCACCAGGATCGCCACCATCGAGGTCATGTGGCGGTTCGGCATCCACTCCATCGGCCTCACGCACCTGGCAGCTATGCACCGGTCTGCGCCCCTTCTTCTTGCAGATTTCCCTCATGAATGAAACTCCGGAAAAAACCATTCCCCTCCTCCTCCCACTAAATAACAGCTAAAAAATAATAATAATCCGATCTGTGTTGACTATTGTTGCAAAAACGATTAGGTCCTTCAATGTGCGATGGCCATATTGTTGGGAAAATATGGCTTCGAATTGGGTAGAACAATGAAATCGGATCTTTAGAGTAATCAAGTCGGATTTCGAGACATAATATCACTTTCTTTAAAGATTTATTTGCCCCCACAAAGTTTCTAATGGTCACCAGCAAATATCCTCCAGGATACAACAAAATCTCAAAATTGAGAATACTATATAGCAATTCTAATATTTCTCTAGAGTCTCTCTAGGAAACAATTGAAAAAATAGCTGTAGTTTTTTAGAAAAAATGCTCGAAAAGATAAAAATGATCACACATACTTCTAAAAAACTGACATGTATATATAAATCAGTTTTAAAAACGTAGGCAACTCTTCATGAAAAATTGCAAAGTGAACAAATGTATCATTTTAAAAAATTGCCCAGATGAACAAAGGCGTCCATTCGGAATAAGTTGAAAAAATAATCTTTTTCGAAGGTTGTATGGAAGAGACACAAACAAAAATTCAGAAAAAAAAAATAGTATTATTATTTTTTTTAATAAATAAAATTTCGATTTTTTTAATAATTTCCAAATTCTCAATAAACAAAAAACAACCTTTGAAATGATTAAAATTAATAAGATAACAATAAAATAAAATATAATAAAATAACAAAGGGGTTAGTGCTAATTAAACTACAGGTGCGCAAGCATCAAAGTGCTAAGTGCGCCTAATAATCGCGCACTCGCACGCAGGTATGGTGGGGTCTAGCCCACACTTGATCATTTCTTTAGGTACGCTAAAGAAACCCTACACTTATTAATTGGTCCACTTCCTCCCACTTTTCCTATGTGGAACAAGGAAACATACACTTAATTTGTTTTACAGACAAACTTCCAACACATATCACATCTTTCAAAAAACAAAGAAAGATTACATCTTGTATCGCATGAGTGTTCGCCAAGCAGAATTCCCATTCGTCTCCACACTGGACTTTAATGACATTTGTGGGCGGCCATCATCCAATCCGACTTAACGAATCAAGTAACCAATCGGATAAAATACTTGTTCGTTGATTTGGAGCTTGGATTAGTGATTAGTGATGGAACTTAGGACATATAAAATTCTATCCCATCTCTAGTTCGTTCCTTTGCCGGTCACCTTGGCGCGCTTGAAGCCACCGCCGCACTCCAAGACGACCCCCACCGCGGTTGCGCAGCATTGCACGGGCCCCCACAGATCCAGGGGGTCCGATGGACTCGACAACTTCAATGATCTGTTTGCTGCAACGTTTGTTTTCTGACTTTCGCGTTCTTCCTTTGGTTGATGCAGATCCGTCGTGGATTTTATGAAGATTTTTTGATCAGACGGTTCGAGAAATGCGAGCATCGATTCTCACAGTTTTGTCTTTTATTCCTTTTGTGGTTTCGTTGCAGTCAATATCATTTTTGGTGGTTTGTCGAGCTGCATTATGTGTAATTTCGTTGCCAATTTGTTGGTCATTCTGTTTTTATTTAAGCAGAATGAGGCCGGTCATCACAGATTTGTGAGACGTAAATAAATGCAGAGTCGGGCGGATTGGATCCCAGATTTGTGCGGGCCATGCGATGCTAGGCAAGCGAGACGGAAGGATCATCGGATGTGAGCGCTGTCCACCTCTTCTTCCTCCTCCTCCGTTGTTCAAGCTGGCGAATGTGAAGGCAGGGAGGATGAAGAAACGGTGGGGGTTATGTTGTTTCACTCAGGTCGTTCATGTCAAATCATCAATCATGTCATATAGAATGGCCAGACATTGACTAGATCTCCATATCAGAATTCCTAGTCTAAACTGGTTGGATGGAGTCTGTGATTAAATGATTTAGAACTATATTGGAAAATTGAAGAAGTTATGATTAAATTGCTAGCCATACAATAAATTTATCGTTCTTTCTACTTGTTTTAATGAGAAAAATAATTAAAGTACCATGTAGAGTTACATATATCAATTGCAAATGCCGATTTAAAATTTGAAATAGATAATAAAAAAAAAAAAAAAATCTTCAAACCCTCAACCTTAGATCCCTTCCACACCGATCAGATTGTGTGGCTAGTGGTGATATGACCTTACATTTTTACACATATCAAAGTCAATGACACTCTCGAACTCATCAAGTAGTACCGAAACTCAAACTCGTATTTTTCGTTTTAAACTCTTTTTGCTCTTATGAATAGCTCAACTTCTTATCTTTCTTAAGCTTCTTCGATCGAATTATTTTCATCTTATTAAAATGAATTGAAAACATAGATTTTTGTTCGAGAGTTACGAAGAAATGAGCCAATCAAGTCCCCACAATGCCTAAGATTCCGCAATATCTTTTTCCCCTTTCTTTTCATCATACCAACGAATATATTCACTTGAAATGATGGGCAGGACACGGATTTGTATTTTGCATGATATATGTACAGTAAAAACACATGGAACTCTCTTAAGGGCCTTAACAGATCCATCTATTTTGTTCTCGTGAGATCATGACCCAGTAACTGGAAATAAATGATGGACAGATGGATTTATGAAACAAGTTTCTATGACATAAAATTCTTACTTTTAGTCTCCGTTTTTTTTTTCACGAAACTGAATTATTTAAAAAATATTTTCCCAAAAATCATTACTTATATTATTTAATGTAATTAGTTAATAAAAAAGTGTTTTCATTATCGATTACAATTTATGTCTAAATATTTTCATAAATGATGATTTTTTTAGTTTATTCATTTTTGTTAGCGAAGCAAGCTTTCATTTTTAAGAATATATTTTTCAAATCGTCCATTTCCACAAAACAAATGGAGTCTTAACGTGTCTTGGTTTCCAAATCTGAATAAAGGCAATGTTGTTCCCTAAATTGAAAGATTCCCACTACATTGTGCGGCATTATAATGCATTTCGTTAATTTAAGAAAATGAAGAGGTCGTAAGATGCATCAAATTTACTATGCTTTGTCTCCATGCAACTAGCCGAGATAAGTCAAGTGTGAAAATGGAAATCTACACGTCAGAGATTTATTTAGGAGATTCTCTATATTTCTCTTAATTGATTCTTATTGATTTTAATTGATGTTTTGTTACTTTAGATAATTATCCCATAAAACCTTTAAATAGGCTCATGTACTGTTCATTTGGTAATGTTCAGAATATTACATATCACATTCCGTTTCTTATGGCACTTTTAGGCCTGAGAGTGGTGCTCAAAGCTAATGTAAGTCACACTTTCAATAGTTTAAAATTATTATGGGATGTTTATTATAAAAGTCCAATAAGGAAGGAAAAATATGCCAGTGACAATCCTGTTTGGTGGAAAAATCCAATCGAAAACAGCCTGGCATAGTTAACAAAACTGTGCAGTCATGTGAAGGTGCAAATCTCTATACTCGAGATAACAATATATTAAGACAAAAAGAGGGATATAAATTTATAGTTCCAGTGATGATCCTAGTCCTAAGAATTATAATTAGCATATCGATTTGTTTTCCTACGTTCTTCCTCCTTTCTGCATCCGTTCTTGCTTGTCGGTTTTATATGTATTTTGGTGATCTTAATACATTGTAAATTGTACTTTTCTGTATGTAAGACTTAGACTACGTTGGATTGCCTAGATGTTTAATCAATATAGGAATAGATAAGATGAAATGTGAAAATCCAAGGATTTTACTATATCGTGTCTATTGTTTGGTGAATCGCAATAATTAAATCAAATATATTCACATCATATATATATATATATATATATATATATATATATATATATATTGTATAAACGTCATATCAGTGTTAATAAACCTAAAAGTTTAGAAATGGAAATTGTCCAAATTTCTTGCAACACTATTCCCTAATATATTTTATTTGCTTTTCATCTTATTTTATTTTTCCTCTTTTTTTATTATTGTCTTTATTATTTCTTTTTTACCTTTCCATCATTCTCTGATACAATTTTATTAAACAGTAAACTGTACCAATGTACCTAAAATACAAAAATATATAAAATAGGTCATAAGTATAAATATATATTTACACATTGATTTTATATTATAAGATTAAATTAAAGTCTAATTTTGTTGTTGTTTTGAATTTCTTATCTTAGAATTCAAATATTATTTACATTGAAAAATAATATTAATTTTGTTAATTTAATAAGTTTATTAATTGAGAAAAATAACTTTTCCATTATGAATATTAAAAATTCTATCTACCTTTATTCCAGCTCCCTCATGAAATAATTTTATGTGACTTTATCTTGTCTTAAGCAGGCTTCAAACGCATGATAGGATAAAATTTATCTTATTTCGAATTTTATCTTGACAATCAAACGCAGCATTAGAGTACTTTTCCTAAAGAAAGGGACAAGAAACAAGTTGGCCATTGTTATTTCCACTCACATATTGTCTAGGACCCTCTTTTTTCGAATCAACTAATCGAAATACCCTTATTTATTATTTCCTTCTTTACCAACCTAACCAGGAAAACAACTTTTATTTATATCATCTCTTTTGTCTTATCAATTTCACAATATAAATGTCAAATTACACCCAATTCCCAAAAAAAAATAGATTTTAAGGGCCAAACAATGCGTAGCACAAGCCTCTATGAGGTACTACATTTATGAGTTATTAATTATTGCATACATCGAGTGTTCATAACCCTCTTAATCTCAAATACTCAATCACTGGGAGATACTTATAAGTGGGGCCCACAACTTTGGAGGGTTGGGATTGAGTAGGCTCATGTACAACAATTGGAAGACACTTGTACCTTATTCAACTCTTGTGTGTCCCTGTCACATGTGTAGAATGATGACACATGTCATTGCCTTTTTAAAAATTAAAAATTATGAAACTATAGTGGATGTGCATCATGTTTTTTGGAGATTGAGATCCTCCTCACTTCTGAACGAATGATTGCTTACGGCCTCTATTTTGGCAAATATTGTTGGCATTTAACCTCTAGGCAAGAATTTTCCCAAAAAAAAACCTCTAGGCAAGAAACCTCTCATTGAAATGACCAAGCTACCCTCTTTGCAAACTCATTTTAGCATCTTGCTTAAGGTTTGGGTAGTTTGGTTTTTGTTTAGATTTAGGAGGGTTTGAGAATTTAAGATTTGAATATAGTTGAGAAATTAAGATTTGAATTCTGTGACTTAAGTAGGCGGCCTCGACTGGTGGGTTGCTAGGCTAGTCTCTCCTGAGGTATAGTTGGTGCTGTGCTCCTGTAAGGTGAGTTAGGTAGAATTCTCGGCATAAAAAAAAATAGTTGAGAAATTAAGATTTGAAAATAGACACTTTTTTTATTATTTATTTAAAGAAAATGACATTGTCATAGATAGGGATGCAATGATAGTTGATGCAAAGGAGCCAAGTGGTCTTTAAAGGCAAAAATCAAATATGTATTTAGTATTTTTGAGAGGTAGAACTATTTTGGGTGAAAGGGAGGTTCATTTTTTGGTATCTTTGCAAAATTAAATGTTGGGGGGCAAACAAATACATAGCACAAAACTTTGGGAGGTAACGGTGAGCATGATTTCAAAGTAGAATTGGTATTCAGAAAATTGGACCAATAATGGAAACTAGTTCGGTTCCAAGTTTTAGGATATGCATGATAGGCTATAAAGCACCGACACTCTCTAAGAGCCTTTGTGTTGTGTCGGACACTTCGACATGTGTCCGACACTCTCAGACGCTCTCCAACACCTGGTTAACACGTGTCGAAAAATCCGATACCTGGTCAACTTTCTCGACACTCTTTTGACATACGAGTTTCTAATATCGAGGCTAATTTTAAAAATTCAATAAATGAGAGGTCAAAATATATATATGTGAAAAAATAAAACACAATAATAAAAATAATAAATGGAGAAAGAAGAAAAATCTAATCTTATTTTCTCTTCCGACTCCCACTTCTCGTGATACACAATTCACCCCTTAAGTTTTTTCTCCTCTTCCAACATATTTAATATGCGAGTTCAGAATATGGATCGTTTATTTTTTCTTCCAAGTTTTATGAATTATTGAAATAGGGTTGAATTTGTTAAATTGAAACAATGAATGCTATTAATAAATGGCAAATTAATATTTTTAGTGTATATTCATTTTAGGCTTTTTTAATTATTTATTTATTTATAAATTTGATTCAAATTAATTTGATTGAAATAATCATAAAAATGATTATTTATTATGTATATATAAAAATATATATTTAATATAAAACATGTCCCAACGTGTCGGAATTCTTTTTTTTTTTTAGAAACGACGTGTCGACGTATCGTGTTGTGTCATGTCGCGTGTCAATGTCGATGCTACTTAGATGATAGGTTCTAAGTTCTAAAAATTGGGAAATCGATACTCATAGGTGATTGAAATATGGAATTTGGAACAAGTTTTTGTGTTTTTCTTGTTCTATAGTTTCGTGCAACCCTGCCATATTCCATGATATCTAATAATGAGTATGTAATTTGCAATCACTACTCTGAGCTTCCATTTATAATGATATCCATGACTGAAACTTTTACTTTATTAATGTTTCATATCCTTCATATGTCAAATATGAGTTGTGGTCATTGGATAGTGGTTAGGGGTGAGCATGGTCTAGGTTGAGCTAGTCCTACACCTAACCCCTAGATCAACCCTTACATTATTGGTCCCCAATTTTTGGGACAGAAGACCAACCTTGTTAAGCTTGAAACTGAGGACCGGATTGACCCTTTGGGTCCAATCCAATTCCAAGATCAACTCAAGACCACTCGATTATTATTATTTTTTTTTTTGTATTATATAAAAGGACAAACATATTATTTCAAATTGCATATCCATCAATAATACAACATTGAATAACCAAACTATGAATAACAGTACATATCAAACATAAATATTAGGTAACAACATAAATTTACATTTACTAAAAGCAACAAACCATAAAAACGAACACACAAGGCGAAGGAACAGAGGCAAGCAGTGAGGCAAGTGAACAAAGGTAAGCAACGAGGTGAGCTGAGAGGCAAGTGGGCAAGCAAGGCCAAGGCGTGTGACGAGGCCAAAGTGAGTGAAAAGGGTTTCTTTTTCTTTTTTGTCAAATTAGGGCTTATTTTCTTTCTAATTTACATGACAAACTAAACTGTGAAAAGAACAGAAAAGGAGACACTAGAAATCATAATAGAGAAAAATATATATTATATGATATATTAGATATATAATATATTATGTACATGGTTGGTTCGGGTTGGACTAACTCTAAACTCCTAAGATTGAGAACCAACCCTTATAGTGCAAGGTCAAAGGTCTTAGGACTAAGGACTGACCTAGTCCCCCTAGAAACCAAACTAGGACAGGTCAGATTGGGCCGGTCCAAGATAAGTCCTACGTCAGCCCTGGACCAATGCTTACCCTTAATGGTAGTCATTAGAGATGATGATTCATTATAAACGCTCCTTTAAGAATGTAGGTGGAACCTATTAGGCTTTAAAACCGATCATGGATCTTGTGACAAGGTAAATTCCAAGTTCCTATATATGCAAGGTGAGCTCTAAGTTCTAACAATTAGGGATCTAGTTCCAATAGGTAGGTTCTAGGTAGAACCTGGACTGACCCTAGAATCGCTCGCTCCTTGAAAGGTGCTTTAGGGCAGCATTTATGAGTCATTAATTAATTTCTATCTGCAATGAGTGTCCATGAACCCACTTTAATCTCAGCCACTCAATTCGCTACGTTGGAGGGCTGGAATTGAGTGGGGCTCATGAGCAGTCCATACAAATAAAAAAATTTCAGCATTTGCAGTCAGGGTTTCATGACGGCCAATCCCAATCCACTTGTATTTATAGCTTCTTCAATCCTCTTCGCGTGTCCCAGACACATGCGTAGGAAGGCTATGGTGGCGAAGAGTGGACGGATGGAACAAATCGACGATATTATTACCAACATCGTGTACCTCCTACATAATCATATATAATTGAACACCGGAAACTATTTTCCTATTTGAAGAACTGGTCATACTTCTATCGTATATGCAAATGTTTGCTCGATAACGTGAGACCCAAGTAAAAAATTGACCGTCGTCTTAGACTTCATTGTCTTAAGATGTATGGATGAAAATGATTTATTTCCAACATGAGTAATCAATGCATATGAAAACAAATTGTGTCTCATTTGTTATCTCATATGTTATGATCACATCAATCATATAAAGTCAAATCATTTGCATCAGCAATAAACTAATTAGTCACGACACTTGCGAGTACGAGAAAGGAATTCAATTGAGACCATTTAACTCATTTTCATATATTCAGACCATTTCCTAATTAGTAATTGGCATTTAGGTAATCTTTCCTCCACCACAGAAAGGCTTTATTATTCGTTTTGAGTGGCTCCTGTTTGGTTGAGGAAAGAGCCAAATCGTACATTGAAAACAATTATGATTATGGTCGTTTGTACAGCGTGCAATCTTCTAAACTAACCAAAAAAAAAAAAAAATTTGCCAAATGGGAGCTAAAATAATTGCAGGCCTCGACTTCGTCCTATCAGGTCTCCATAGAACTTATACTTGCCATTGCTGGAGGAATATACCTATAATTAGTTGTCACCTTACCAGCCGACACCAACACAAATAAAACCCATAACATATAGAAGAGAAATGATTATGTGATTGTCTTTAATTTATTGTGATATTAATACTCTATTTTTAGTAAAAAATAAATAAATAACAAATAAGTGGAAATTATTTCGGGATCTACTTTTTTAAAAATTTATAGCTTACAACATATTATTACTCTTACAGTGCCCTAAGAACCGTGAGAGCAAAGTCCCATACGAAAATATTTAGTAAACAAGAAAGAAAAGGTGACAGCTTTTCCAAAAACTGAAGATCCAGATCCTTTAGCGACGAAAACATTGGGTTCGCCACTAATGGCCGCTATGAAACTTGCAGTTTCATCGTTAAAAGCTCCAAAGGGCAGTAGCATGTCAATCTTCACATGAGATGCGGGCGTTCGGATCTTTGTATATATGTCCTCTCGACCTCCCTAGTCTCACTCTGTCAGATCCTTGTCAAAATCTGCCTAACTATCCATCTGCCCATCGAGTTTCCTCCTCTTCTTTTTTGGTCGAAAGAGTTTCTCTTTAGTCAGCCAAAGATGTGCCTTACAAGTGGATCTTTATTAAAAGAATAATCAGTTCCGCTAAGAGGCAACTTGAAGATTCTCGGGGCTATTGCAGATTATTCTGCTGGCATAACACTTTGTAGTGAAGCACACATTTCGGGCTTTTGCTTCTTTTTGTCTCTTATGTGCAAGACTTCATGGATTTATTGCATAGAGCATATTCCAACGCCAATGGAGGGCAAGCAGGGTGGTCAGTTCTTTATTGGATAGAGCATCTGTCAGTGTCTGTCATCGTAATCACTTATACAAGGTTACATTTGAGTATTCCACTTAAGAAACTTAGCCATACATCTGTGTATCTAAAATCTATGTATCTTTCATAAAGGTATCGCAAATAGAGCAATCATAAGGTATCGCACAACTTTTTAGCTATTTTGCTTAGTTAGCAATGCGAGAGTTGTTTCTCTTTCATAAGCGAGGTTCCGGTGTTGACACATGTACAGTTTTTAATTTTGGTTAATGAACTCATTCCATTAGTAGATGAGAGTTTCCATCCCATGGATGATTGTATGAGAAAAATATACAATGGTGGTGTAACTTACATAAATCCTACTAAAAATGGATTATGTGGACGAAGATCAAAACCGATTAGAGAAAGTTTCATATAGAAAGTGTGTAGTGACAAAGTGGATATAGTTAATGATACTATAGACAGAAGGCGAGCCAATTACAAGGTAAAGATATCTTGCAATTCCAAATATTATATCGTGGACCACCGACGTTTTTAGTCATTCTTTAATGTGTAGATGAACAAGCCAAGAGCAAGGGTTTTGATGATACCTCGTACATATTCACGATGGTCTCTAATTTCAAGAACCAAGGTCATTGATTAAGACATTGGTTTGATTCATTCACATGCCTTTGTTGTCTATATAAAGAAAATGAAACCATGTAAGAGAGAATCAAAAGATGGCAGTCTCTTCTTTCGTTTTGCATGTGCATGCATCCACCAACAGGCACCCCATTTCTCCTACCTCTGATCACCTTAAAAAGTCCATTTCCCCAGCTCTAAAGGTACGTTACACGAAATCCGGATCTTTATGGTTAAAATTTTTTTCTTAAGGAACACACAAGAGATCTTGAGCATATGTTTTTGTTCTTTTTTTTGTTTTGATTCATATAATTACCGGTTTGATTTTGATTTCAAAAAATTGTATGGCCAGCCTATTTGGAAGGAGTTGCAGCAACAACTGCCGTTGAAGAAGATTGATGTATTCAACACGGTCAAGAAAGCTTCAGGGATGGTGTTGGATGTCTTAGTCGATGGCTTGTACCGGTTTGTGGATCAACCTTATCTGCCATCTCAGGTACTTATGAACGAGGTTCTCTCTTGACTCATTTGCTCCATCTGAAAATTTCCAGTTTCAGGATCGGCGTGTGGAAGAAGTGACACAAAACCCAGAAAATCTTATGCTTATTTCATCAAAAACTTTTCTGATGCCGATAAGCTGAACATGAACAGTTTTTTTTTTTTCCCGATTTTGGCGTGGTTGATAACACCACCATATCATGCAGCAACCAATATGTAAACACGGATTCGTCACTCCGCAAACACCAACTCAGGCGCACACGCTCACTGGCAACAATAGAGAGAAATATCTTTTTGGTAGTTTGTAAAGTATAATGATAGCTATCTGATTCGCAGAACAGATTGAATAAGTATCGTGCTACCCCTAGATTACACTAGCAAACCAAAAAATATCTATAAGCAGTAAAAATTTTGGAAAAATGAACAAATGCTTAAAATAACGGGAAAAATGACATAAAAATAGAAAAGTGCCCTGAAAAACGCCTGAACAACGATTTTGAGGTCCAATACGACTGCAAGCGGGATTCCAATTGGACAACAGCGTAGTGCTCCCAATAATATCTTAGCACAACATATGAAAACATAAGGATGCACATGTCCATGTGCATCCTTATATTTTATATAAATATATATAAATATATGTATGTAGTACTTCCATGTGCATCATTATGTTATCACACACACACACACACATCTGAATTTTCTGAAATATTGACTTGAACAGAAGAACTTTGCACCGGTTCAAGAAATTGGAGAAGCTGTTGAAGTTGCTTGCTTGGAAGGGGAATTACCAGCTGGCTTCCCTGAAGGAGTTTTTGTTAGAAATGGTACATATCTATTCTTAATTGATGTGCCGTTTAAGTTCCATATGTATAAGATTTCACCAGTTAGGTTTGCGTGTATGATGCATGTTGGGCGTCAAGATTTAGGCTTTTACAAATAGGAGCAGCCGTAATAACATAAGATAGGTACTGATGTCTCATGCAATTTCATATATCCAAGATCATACTTATTTATCTTCTTAAATAGAAAATAAGTTGATGGAAATTTTCATTTATCAAACTTGATTATAAAAATATCCTCAATTTCAGGTCCAAATCCTCTATTTGGATGTTTGCAATCCACAGTGTCGCCTTTAGGAATAACGAATGAAACTTGGGTAGAAGGAGAAGGGATGCTTCATGCATTGTTCTTCAAAAGGACTGGTGAATCAGATTGGAGCATCTCCTACAAGAACAAGTACGTCGAGTCCGAGACATTCAAGCTTGAAAAGCAAAGAAACAGACCATCCTTCATCCCTGCCATTGAAGGAGATCCACTGGCTGTCATAGCTGCATTTTCTCTGAATCGGGTAATTTGCGAGATACTCTTTGGTATGCCTTTTAGGGGTTTATTGAAAAGTTCATCTTGTTACATTAGAATAGTCCACAAGGATTCAAATTATGTGACTCGCTTGTCCCCTCTTCATGTAGCCAAGTGAATACAACAATAAGCACAGACAATCAACTAGATAATTTAGAACTGGAGCACAAAATGACAATCAACAATAACCATGGATTTGACGTGGGAAACCCCAACCGGAGAAAAATGACATTGGAAGCTCCCCAAGAAACTCTCACTATGTAAAATAGGATTATACTTTTCTTTTCTAGTATCACTAGGGGCAATACTATCTCCGAAATAGGTCAGATCTCTCCTATTGTTTTTTTTATGAATTTGTGAAATAAAAAGTTAAGTTGATTTAAACAAAATCCTGCACATTTTCTTTGAATATTTTTTTGTTAAGGTAGTTGAAGTGTTTATAACCTGAAATTTATGATTTGGTACTTCAACAGATTAGACTCAACGCTGATAACAAGTTCTTGTGCAATACAAGCGTGTTCGAGCACTCAGGGAAGCTATACGCGATATCGGAGAATTACTTGCCTCACGAGATAGATTCACAAACCCTGGAAACATCTGGTGTTTGGGACTTCAATGGAGATTGGGATCGACCTTGCACTAGCCATCCCAAGGTTCTATATTCTATCACTATTTTACCTTAATGTGTTATTAAATAATTCATGTTTGTAGTATTGCTGGATCTTTTTCGAGGTTTGTTTGCCAAAATTATACGTATTGAACAGAAAGCTCCGGAAAGTGGCGAACTCGTGATAATGGGGATTGATGTCAAGAAACCTTTCCTCGTGGTCGGAGTGGTATCTGGTAATATCTCCTCTTCTTAGTCATTCCATGTCTATTTGAAGAAGCCTCATATGATTCTCATAAACACTTTTAAAGTACACGAATGACATCTTAATAGCATTAATGGCAACATCTAATGCAAACGTTGATGATTCGAAAACCAAAATTTCAACAGGGTTTTCTTTCTTCTTTCATTTCTCTAGGGTTTTAAGAAGAATTCTACTATTTTGTGCCCAAGTATGATCTCCATTCTGTGCCAGTAAATTTTAATATGTGTTTGTAAGAGTAGAACTGTCGGTAACAAAGGAAGAGACGGGTGACTTTTAGGAAATATAAAAAAATTATGAACTTTCTTAGTAGTTTGTAACTTACCAACTTTTGTATTGACTTACCAATTTTGTTTACATAACTTACTAACCTTTTGAAAGTATCAACTCTTAAGGAATTATCAACCTAAATTAGGTGAATCACCAACTTTTATCAGATTAAGTCACCGATTAGTTTTTGATTACCAACTCTCATTATTTACTAACTTCATTTATAATTTTGCGAACAGTAGAAAAAAAATATATAACTATCGGTAAAAGTACTGACAAGTTTCTAGAAAATCAGGTTACTGTTGATTCTTTTTTATTACAGATTTTTGACATGTAAGAAATCTTTTAGAAGTCTACTAGAATGGAAATAAAATTGATTTCTCTCTCTCCATTCGTTTTACGGAAAACAATTTCCAAGAAAAATATTTCCAAATTTTCCGATGTTTGTTTTACTTGGGGAAAAAATTTTCCATAAAGGAAAAAAAAGTCTTTTAAAATAGGAAAAAATATTTTCCACTTTTGAAAAATGGATAACATTTTCCTCACTTGCTTTCTCGTATCTCACACCCCTACAAGCCTCCGCTTCTTTCTTTTTTTTTTTTTTTTTTTTTTAAATTTGAATTATTTTTTATTTCTCTTTTTCTTTTCTTTTTTTCATTTTGTTTTCTTTGTTTTCCTCTTCTTCTTTCTCAACCAATCGACAGCCATAGCAATGGCCGGCGACCAGCTACAAGCGAGCTCGAGGCTCACCCACCTCTAGCGAGCTTGTGAGGCCCAAGGCTGATGAGGTAGAGGCTCTGGCTTGCATTTGTCGATATGGCGAGTGGCAAGCCTGAGTTCTCTAGAGTTGGGCGAGCCATGTGCTCGCCGGTGAGTTCGAGGGTCACGCTCTGGCTTGCATTTGTCGATATGGCGAGTGGCAAGCCTGAGTTCTCTAGAGTTGGGCGAGCCATGTGCTCGCCGGTGAGTTCGAGGGTCACTTGTGGCCGGATGCCATGGACAGCAACTGGTTGAAGAAGACAAAAACAAAGAAAAGAAAAAAATAATTAAATAATTAAATAATTGATTTTTAAAAAGTATAATAATAAAAATAATAATAATAATAATAATAATAATAATAATAATAATAATAATAACAACAATAAATTAATTAAAAAAGAGTATATGGAGGAAAAGATTTTCCTTATCAAATAGTGGAAAATATTTTCCATTTCATTTTCAAGTTCACTTGAACACTAGAAATATGCCACATTTTCTGTAGAACGAACGGACCTTTAAACGAATAACATCTTCCGATACTAACTTTCAACTATGGTTTTAGCCGATGTCTTTGTTTATAAATTGTAAGGCAGTCTTGCCTTTGGGAATGAATTGACATAGCTATATCTAATTCTCGATTGAAGATTATTAGCTTGTAATTGCACCTAGTTTGACCTGTTTTCAGCTGATGGAAAGGAGCTTCTTCATAAGGTGGATATCCAATTGGACAAAGGTGTCTTCAGCCACGAGATTGGGGTCACAGAAAGGTTTTAGCATTTTCCTTAACAACCTTCAAAATATATGATGGCACATACAAGTACATAAATGCACGTCCGATAAATACATGTTATTCGAACCATAGTAGTTTAATTACCATTCCACTTGACTTGACATTGTGAAGGATTAGATCACACTATTTTCTCCCAATGTCGATACTATTATCGCTTCCTGACGTCCAAATTTGGGATGAAATCATGTCTTCCTCACTTAGGTACAATATCATAGTGGATCAACCTCTTTCAGTGGACGTATCCAGACTCGCCAAGGGAGGCCAGTGAGTATAAATCCCATTCAAAAATAGTGTTCCCAAATGATTAATCCTGCACGCTAAGATCAACGAGTTCCTTAAAATGTGTCCACAAAATAGATTGTTGAAGTATGAGAAAGAAGGAACATCGAGGTTTGGGGTGATGCCACGATACGGCAATGCCAATTCAGTCCAGTGGTTCGAAGTAGAAACATGCAGCACATTTCACATCCTCAACACATTTGAGGATGGAGCTGAGGTACTAATTGCCTTCACATCGTAATAGTAAAATGTCCATTTTTTAGCACTTTCTTAGCTATGAAAGACTGATGGTCATGTGATTTATCACGTGGACTTACAAGCATAATCCTTCATTTCCTCTATTTCTCACCGATGATTAAGAAAAACAGGTTGTGGTAAGGGCATGTAGGGCCGTGACATCCATATTCCCGGGTCCAGATTGGGGTGAGGACAAGTTTGATTGGTACACACGAGGATACAAATTACCTTCAAAAGATGGGGAAAATGGAAATGAAGAAGAAGGTTTTCTTTTTTATTGTGTGTATGAGTGGAGATTGAACATGGAAACGGGAGATGTCAAGGAGAGAAATCTCAGTGGCACTCACTCCTCCATGGAGTTTCCATTCATCAATGAGAATTTCATTGGATTGAAGAACAAATTCGGCTTTGCCCAAGTCGTGGATTCGGCGGCGAGTTCTAGTTGTGGTAACGAACAATGATGGATTTTATCTCAGTGAAATAGCTAGTGTTTATGATTACTATCGTGTATAATATGTATTGTCCATACTAATTTTTCATCCTTTTAAATCACAGGGCTAGCTAAATATGGGGGTTTGGCCAAATTATACTTGGATGAACCACATGTGGAGCAATCTACGGTATCAATAGTTATATCTCTCTAATCTCAATAAAGTACTTTTATGGTTTTGAACCATTCTATATTTATTACACGATAACCTTAAACGTAAGCTAGAATATTTTAACGATCAGAATAATTTGTTTCATCTATCCAGCTGTATGATATGATATACAAAATTGTTGTATCAATGTACGTAAAATGAGTTTTGCAATGTCTTCACATTCATGCGAGGATAATTGGATGATTCTACTGTTGCCTTTTCAATGAAACTGATTTTTCTCCATGTCAACGAATTTCTGAAAGAGTTGGTAAGTTTCCCAAAACTGTTGGTAAAGGAAAATAATGGGTTACTAGATCTACCAGTAATTTATCGACTTACCAACACTATTATAAAATTACTAACTCTTTTTCATTTTGCAAATAACTAAGCTTTTTTATGTTTTACCAACTTTCATCCATCTTTTTTATCAACGCCTTAAATTTATCAACTTTCATATGCATTTACTACCTAGGTTTGGATTACCATTTCTCGTTATAGTTGCCCACCATTATACACTATTTTTAAAATTTACCAACTCAGTTGGGCGCTACTATTCTTATTGAATTAGTTTTCAACCTTTATTTGGTGTTTTTCAAATTACTCACGTCTCTTATCTGTGCCAAAAAAATATATATATTTATATATTTCAAAAAAATTTATTTACCTTTCATACCAATGTCTTAAATTTACCAACTATTAATATGAATATTACCAACCTTTATTTGAGCAACTAAACGACTTTTTCCTCAAAGTGACCTGGTATTTTTTAATATTGAGTAAACATTGGTAAAATTGACTCAAATGAGATTTGGTAATGCAGAACTAGTCAATAACTTAATCAAAAGAAATTTGATAATTCATTTAAATTAAAGTTAGTAACTTCATATCAGAGTTGATAAATTTAAGGTGTCGTTAAAAAAGGTAAATAAAATTTGATAAGATAAGAAAATACAAATTAAAAGAAAAGGAAACGTGGTAAGTAACTCTAATGAGAGTTGAGAATCCCTTGGTATTTTAATTTGAGAAAAGTTGATAAGCCACTCTAATTAAGGTTGATAATCTCTAAAAAGAGGATAAAATTAAGTTGCTGCTACTAAATGCAAATAGAATATTTTTCATTGATACGAAGCAAAATAGAAGACTAGATAAACATCAGTAAATAACTCAAACGAGAGTTGGCAACACAATCCTAGATAGTAATTTAAAGATAGAAAAGTTGGTGAATCACATTAATTTACGTTTATAATCCCAAAAGAAGTTACTAATTATAAGGGACTGTTGAGGCAAATAAAAGTTGATCAAGTAAAAAACAAATCACATTGATAGGAAATTCAAAGTAGAGTTGATAACTCAAAACTAATTGGTAATTTAAATTTTAATCTAACAAAAGTTGTTCAATCACTCTAATTTAAGTTAATAAATTCATATAAGAATTACTAAATTCAAAATATTAGTAAGTTATCAATAAATTATTTTTAAAAAAAAGTTGCCAATCATTTTTTATCAATAATTTTTACACTTACCATCACTTCTTAAAATTTACCAGACGAAAATAGAAATCCTTATTTTTTTTGGCACAAAATGATAGAATGCTACGGCAATATTATAGCAAAGGTTTCTAGGAGGTACAAAATTAAGTAATATGAGTCAGAAAGTGAACATTATTGGAAAACTTTAGACATGTCTCTTATTAACACCTCCTAACTGGCAAATGCTCCTTTTGACTAAGGCCATGAATTATAGAGTCAATACCGTCTTCACCCAACATTAAGTTTTCTACAAGCAATTGCATTTCTTCTTCTTCTTCATACGTGCAAATACCTAAGGTTCTCCACATCTGTTATTTCATTGTTTTAGGACTAAATCATATTTCGATTTGTTTCTGATGAATGGTCTATTATTGTTAAACCAGGAAGGAGAGAATGAGCAGGAAGTCAAGGTTGAATATCACATGTTTGGGGAGAGCAACTTTTGTAGTGGAAGTGTGTTCATCGATAAAAATGATGGTGGCGAAGGAGAAGGTGAAGATAGTGGTTGGATTGCAACTTTCGTCCACAATGAAGTGTCTAATGAGACTCAAGTAATTCTTATCTACCTCAATTCTCCATATTGCACTTTTTCTTGACTCGTCCCTAAAAGAGTAGATAAGGTTAATGTTGGACGTGGTCTATGCTTGCAGGTTCACATCATCGATGTGAAGAATTTTGAAGGCGAGCCGGTGACGAAGATAAAGTTGCCGCAAAGAGTGCCGTATGGATTTCATGGAACTTTCATGGCCACACCTAATAAACAGTAATTAGACTACAATTCATGTCTGTCATCAAGTTTCTGTGGGCTTAATAAGTTTTAGCATCTCTTATGTCTATGTTAATTATATAACTTCATGATTTTCTCATTGGGATGTGTTCATCGACTAGTGTGTATTTGTGGAGGTCTAGACATAATTTGATGTGCTCTACGGATACTTTAATTTGGCCTTATATGTATGGAGTTGTCAATGAGTTTGTTAGAATGTGTTTCGAGTTTGACCATGTTTGACAAAACACGACCCGATATATATATATATATATAGAAAGCTTGGCATATGTTATCTGGGTAACCAAACGTGGCGTCCGCAACTAGGAAAGTCCGGATTGTTACCGGTTTTATTGAGTGAAAAAAAACAAGGGAATTAACTTCCTATTACAGTCGGCCAATTCTTTTCAAAAAGAAGTTTCATTGATTGCATCAAAAATGGCACTCGCATATTCATTATATAAATATTGTGTTTGAGGGATCTTTGTTTTTGGGCGAGAGGGCTTTACACCTGGCTTTGAGTGCTGTTGACTGATGTGCTTGTGCCGGGACTTCAAGGAGTGGCTGCGACATTCGTGCAATTACATTCTGAAATAATTTAAGAAGTCTTTCGAAGCCGCGAAACAATTTTCCGTCATTTGTTTTATCGTATAATTGCATGAAGTTAAATGCCATGGGTTTTAGCATAATTTAGGGCTGGCCAATACTTGAGTGACTAAGCGATTATAATTTCGTAATTCTCCTATTGAATAATGGATTCCTTGGGAGCCGATTCTCCCCATAGGAGTAGCTATTTATACTTGGATTGAACCAAATAAATCTCTTTCATTCTTATTTTTCCTCATTGATTCCTTTGGTAATTTCGTCCTCTCACGTTAAATTTGAATTGCAAAATCTATTAGTTTTTGCAATATTTCCTAACAATTGCCATCGGAGCTAAGACTAGATCTTTCTAGATTTGACTTGCGCCCTTGCTTGTCTAATCACTGCCTGGAAATATTGTTGCTACACTTACGTATGGAGTGAAAGTAGAAATTGTGAAATTTTCAAAGAAAAAAAGAATAATGTATGGTTATGGAGCATTAAGACAGGTGCGCTATTAAATGAACTGATTTGGACATTTGCTTGTTTGATCATTGTTCGGAAATGTTGTTGTTACATTATGTCTGGAGCAAAAATAGAAATTAAGAAGTTTAGTAGGGTAAATGACATTGGGTTGTGAAGCATTAACAACCCAGAGTCTGAATAAGGTGTAAGATGAAAGGGTAAGTTGTTGGAAATGATTACTGAGGCCAATAAGGATGAGTTAATGGAGAAGGCAAAAAATATAATCCTTTTGAACTCATCATATGAAATGTTACTAGAAATGGCAAAGGAGAAAGATGCCACAACGTTGTGAGCAAAACATTTGGCCCTTTGTTTTATAACTGTTGACATCTAAATTTTAATTATTTTACTTACTTGTTCGTCATATGAAAATTACATTAAGCATTTCATAACATCGCATTTAGGTAACAATAACATTTAGGACCAAACTTATCTTTAAAAAGAAAAAAATTGTTATAAAACATAGAAAACAGAAAAGAGAGGATAAGAAATAATTTATAAAATAAAACATTTAGTTGTGGAGAGAGATTTTGAAAAATTTTAGATTTCGGATAATAGAGCCTTTTTCTTGTTGAGCATATCCTCTCCTTTTCAGAAGATGATCGTCAACGATTGAGTGAATTATCTTGGAAAATCTTCACAAAAGATTTTAGATTTTGGACTTATTTTTTTGTTGAACGTATTCCCTCTTTTCGAAAGATGATCGTCGGCAGTTGAGTGAATATATGCAATTATTTTGGAAAATCTTCACTTACGAAACAAATTTTTTTTTCTATAAATAGAGAGTGCAAGGGTTCGTGAGGTTGTCTGCTTGGGACACTCTTAGGCCGACTACCATCCAATACAGTGGGCGCCCTTCATTTGGAACAATTCATTGGTTCCCCACTACCAATTCTTGCTATGGTTGATTACAAAAAATAAACAACCGACTTAGGTACTACTCCTTACCTATGGTAGAATACCGGATGGGAACTGTGCCTTCTGCTCTTGTCGCCCAGATTCAATTGATCACTTGTTTTTTGGATGCCCCATTCCTGTTGCCTTAGCCACTTTTTGAGCCGCGAGATTTAATTATGCTTGGCGGAATAAATCTTGGAAGGAAAACTTGCTTTGGGCAATCAAATCTCTCTCAGGACCCTCCTTCCACTCTTCTCTTGCTCGCTTTGCATTTGCTGCTCTATGCAACATCACTTGGAAGGAGCGTAACAATACACTGTTCCAGGGTAGACCTCCCTCTCTTTTGGCCATGAAAAGGCGCCTTGAACAGGTTATAAAGGACAAAACCTTGTCCTTCCATCAAGTCCCTCCCACTGCTGCTAATAGGAGATTATTGCAAAGCTAGTCGCTCAACCCCTTCATTTTGGCGAGCTGATGGATTTCGCCCTCCTCCTGGCTTCCGAGACGGCCCTTTACCAACCTTAGAGCTATGCTTGGTTTCTTTTGTTGGTAGTGCTTTCTCTTTGCTGTTTGTGTTGGTTTAGGCTTGCTAGTTCTGTGCCATTGTTTGGCCTTTTTCCTTCCCTTGCCCTTGGCTTGGTTTCTTTACCTTGGCCCCCTTTCACTCGCTCTGACTTGTTGTCTGCGTGAGTGCAAGTTCTGGGACCGAGTTTTTGCTGTATAGCTATATTTAGATCTTTTGGTTTAAAGTCAATATATTTCTTACATTTCACCAAAAAAAAAAAAAAAGGGTTCGTGAGGTTTCGTTTAAGGGGAATGAGAAAAGGTGAGACGGAAAGCGGGGATGGGGTTGGGGGGTGGTGGTGGTGGTGGTGGTGGTGGTGGTGGTGGTGATAGTGCGTGGGTCAAAGGAGCGGACAACACAGTGGTCATCCTCTAGGTTCTTCTTTTCACATCTCACATTCTGAGTACTAGCTACCTTATCAGCAAGACCAGCCAATTGTGGACCTTTGCCTCTCCAAACGAGCACGATCTTCAGCGATCACCACAGCATCGCTCATATCACAGACGACCAGCAATCCTTTTCTGACGCTTCGGCAAAGTTGTTGTCACCAGGTGGTCCTTTTCTGGCATCTCTACATTCACGGTGGCAGCCCAGTCTTGCCAACCGACGCCATAAAGCCTTGCTGACGTTGTTCAACCATAGCTCACTCCCAATCAAGCATCGCCATCCTTCATCTGAATCAGTCCATCAATGCGGAGGTTGATTGCCTCACGGTGGTGGAATCGTCGTTAGACCACCAACTTTTAAATCACCGGTTACTCACCAAGCACCGGTGAATTCTCGATCATACCTCACTTGTCGATCCGCAAGCCTTGCCATTGCCCCCTCAAGAAAGCTATGCCCTTGACTAGGTAATCTCTTTAGACTAAATTCAGTCAAATATTCAGTTTCCTAGTCTGTGATTCTGACTTGATTTGTTTTGATATATTTAATCATTATCTAATTAGAAAATTTGTCGTATGAAGTCATAATAATCAAAAATATTGAGCCGCAAGATGTCAGGTTAGATTTTTGATTATTTTGACTTTTCATGGCAAATTTACGGATTGCTTTGCGTAATTGACTCGCATTAAGATAATATGTCATTGAACTGTACTCTGAATTATCAATGGGACATATATTTCGATGCGTCATTTGATATTTAATCGTTATATACATATCGCATATCACACATCATATGTCATATCTAGAACTTAGGTCCATACATATTTCATGTTTAAAGCAACCCACGTTGATTTCTAAGATTCATATGGAATTAGGATAATTTTACTTTAATAAAAAAATGAATAAAAAACGTTATTTAGGTCATATAGATTTCATAATATTCATGTTGTATGTTGCACGTTAGTTAATGAGTCCCATCTTCATTGTCGTAATACACTTGTAACGCAATCAAGCCATAATTAATTATTGCGTTTCATGCATTATTAATGATGTATGCAGTTCAGTTTTTTTCTCAAAAAAAAAAAAGAAGAAGAAGAAAATGCCAAAATATTAGCGTTGCATCATTAGGTCACTTTCTTTCCAATAAAAATTACCAAGTTGTGTTATTTTTTTATTTAAAAGGAAAACACAGGTCATTTGCTTGGTTAGTTAATAGGGTTAATTCATAATTAATCCCATTTCATGTCATTATTATTTTGTGTAGGTTGCATATAAAAAGAAAAAGAAAAAGAGAATTTATCGGAGTTGCATTATTTTTAAAGAGAAAAATCATAAAAAAGAACATGCATGCACATAGAATTACCACGTCGTTCATTATGTGGCACATGCATATTTAGGATCACGTAAATCAGATTGCGCACATATTGTGATGGTTCAAGTTATATTATATGAATTACATCTCACATGTCATTAGAGTGAAAATCATGCATATTTAGATTTAGACTGCACATAAATAACATTAAAAAAATTAAAATTAAAATTAAGTGTCATATCATTTAGAAATCATCTTTAGGGCATGCATTTTTAATTAACATATTTTAGTTTTTTTTAAGAGAATAAACCTTAATAAATTCGTAGTTTGTTCTACTTAAGGTTAGTCATAATATTTTTTTCTTTTACAATTTATCACTTGGGTTTATTGAATGTTATTTTATTGTGCACCCACGTGGCCATCTTTTGCATATTAGTGGCTTAGATTAAAATTAATCAAGACTGCTTGCAAAATATTTTTGAAATTAGAATGAAAATGTACCGAAATGATGTTAAATTAATCTAGCGTAACCATGTCTCCGGTCCTATTAAATCTCTAGTTCGCAAAAGTAAAGTATTCTTCCATACTTTACTCGCGTTTCTAATCAACTCTAATTGATTAGTGGCGGCTCCAAATTGAGTGAAATTGCATGTTTAAGTGGATTAATTTTTTAGTGTCAAGTTGCGATGGGTAGGACTTGAGAGGGTCCGTGCTAAGTCTTCGGACTTAGTAATCAATTAGCTTTCTTTTGGGTGATTCACCATCAGGACCGTCACGACAATAACAAAGGATCTAAATAATTACTTATACATGTTGAAGATGATGTTTCAAATTCGATTTGCTTAAGGTACTTCTATCAAAGCCCATTTAGATGAGTTTAACAAATTCATGATGAAGTTAGTGGATTTGATGAGGCCCTAATTGATGAAAAATAGGATATAATGGTGTTGGCATCTCCACCAAAGTTACGAGAGTACCATATTGATTACTGTTATCGAGGCATATTACGATTACCTCAGAAAATGTAAAACCCATCTTGTTCTTTTAGCAGTGGTAGAGAAACTCATGAGATGATGGTCTAGGGCGGGATGTAGCAAAGGGATTGATGATTCGGAGGTAAAGATGTACACCAGAGTCCAGCAACAAAGGTAAAAGTAGACTGAAATCGCACCAATGGAAGTCCAATGGCTGTGTGAAGAGTTTTGAGTGTTACGAGGACGGCACAATAGTAAGATTGCCGAAACTGGGATATAAAGGTGGTAGAATGCCACAAAGAGTGTGGAAAACATTGCCGAGGATAGTATCAATGGTGCGAAGCCCATCTTGTGTGACCACCAATTCGTCAAAAGACAAATGGGTGCTAGATACAGGGTATTATTATCATATGTCACCTTATAAGAACTAGTTTACTAATTACCAAACTAAATATGGCAGTAGAGTTGTAATGGGGAATAACGTTGCCTATAAGGTTGTGGCGATAAGAACAATTTTGATTCATGTGAGTTAAAGCGCACACAATAGACGTGAGGCATGTGCTAGAGCTTAAAAAAAAACCTTATTTTTCTGAAGATACTCAATGACGAGTATTTTATTAAAGGTCAAGTACTTAATATCTCTTGATGTGTCATGACAGTAGGAAAGAAGGTGAACTTTCTTTATCATCCATTAGGAGATGAGTCAAAGTCACACGTGACTTAGTTAGTTATGACATATGTTGTTGGGTCACATTTACCAACATCATTTGGTATTTCTAATTGGCCAATTTCTCTTATTTCTAACAATAAAGGCTTCTCCATTCGGCCAAAAACGAAAACAAATAAACAGAGAAGCTTCTCTTATCATTAGCAACTTTTACTTGAACTTTCTTACCGAAACTTCAAATTTGCAACTATTATATGAAATTACTGAACTTTATTTGGTGACTTACCAACTTTGTTCTTGATTACATTACCCAATAGAAAAGTTAATAAACTAATCAACTAACTCAAATAAGAGTTGGTAACCTAACTTGATTAGAGAAAATTTGATAAATCATTTATTAAATTAGTAAATTCATATAAGAGTTTGCAAAATGTAAAGTCTTATTAAAATATATATAAATAAAAGTTGGCAAAAGATACGAAAAGTTGATAACTAAATAAAATAGACTTGATAAGTAATTCAAATGAAAGTTGATAAATCAAAATTGGTTAGTAACTCGATCAGAAAAAAGTTGGTTAGTTACACTAGTTAAGGTTGGTAATTTCTTCAAAAGGTTGGTGAATGCGTTGCTAAAAAATGCAAATAAAAACATACAAGCGATACAAAAAGCTGGCAATGTTAAAAGAGCCAATAAATAGACATCCATCGTAACTCACATTAGCGTTTGGTAACCATTACCATTTAACGGAAAATCAAAACAATCACCGTACAGACACGACTACACATAAGTATCAATTTTTATGGGAATCTCGACTAAAGAGGAAGATTCACTTTGTCAACTTTGATGAGAGAGGGAGAGAGAGAACAGAGGAGATTACATTTGAAGTGGTCAAAGTTGATCAAATGGAGCACACAGCAGTTAACTTGAAGTGTCATAAGTGAAGATAACATCTCTGTCTCTCCTTTCTAAAGGATCGATAAGGTATATTATGTACTACTTATTGAGCCCACGCAATACGATTACGTAATTTAATAATTCCGCATAGAATCAATTATTGCATCATTTGAAAATTTATTCTGCCAATATATGGGCTTAGTGTGCACGCAATGAAAGAGGACACTTTGTTAGGCTGGTCCAAATTGGATAAGGATGTATCGCTTGCTAGGGATGACAAAGTATTAGATCCATCTCTCACACATAGCACATCATCAGTGGACCGCAAATGTTAATGCTCAATGAAGTATTTAGTAGGGGTATGCAAAGGAACTGGGAATAGCCTAGACCGCCTGAAACCGGACCGAACTACTCAAAAACCGATGGTTCCTAAGGGAATCGATCCAATTCCTGATTCCAAATGTGAAATTGTCCATCCAGATCGGATCGATAATATATTATATATTTAATTTTTTATTAAAAAAGAAAAATCATAAATCCCTAAGCTACTTACTAGTATTTATGTTAGATAGTTGTCTACTTTTGCCAACTTATAATAAGTTTGGTGAGCATGCTCTCTTACTTACGCACTTCCTAATATACTAATATTGTTGGTTCATTGGCTCTAACTAGGAGTGTCTTTGATGAGGTGATTATGTTGTGTAATTCTTTGCTGCATATTATAGTACTAATGCGTGAAGTTTGGTAGGACCAATTCTATAGAACCACCTGGGAACCGGATTGGACCGACCAATCCGGTTCCCGAGTGGTTCCATAGAATCAATGGGCGGTTTCTAGTTCGAATTTTTCAGAACCGATCTTTAGTGGATAGTTCTTGGATCTAGGATAAGAACCTCTCACTTGGACCATGCTCACCCCTAATATTTACCCACTCCATTTCCCTCCACCTATCTCAGTGATCTCTAAATTAGGTCGAAATTACATGCGTGTTTAGCATGCTTCGATTGGTTGTCACCTACCACATCAATGATGATGTCATGCGTCACGAGACTCATAGCCATGGATTGTTTTCTTGCAATTATCGTTTTGACAGCATGGATGATCAAGAATCAATCACTTTAATGAAAAAAACGACAACACTGAAATTTTCAGATTTGTCGAAGATGGTGCAGTGTCAGTTGTCTTGAGCCCACTAGGTTGAAGAATTTTTTGGGGAAAAAAGATAAGTTTTGCTTTTTGCTTGGCTTAGAGTTGAACTCGAAGTATCTTTTTGTGTACATATGCTTCCCATTTTTAGTGGCTAGCTGGTGGAGTTGCTATTTGACAATAATTGATTTGGTAGCTGGTGAAGTTGCTATTTGACAATAATTGGGTTGGTGAGGCAGTTTTGGCCTTTATAGCTGGGCTGAAGGATCAGAGGAATATGCCTCTTTGGAATTTTCTCTCTCTCGCGTGCTCAGGTAGGCAACATGTTGATGCAAACGTTTCAATGTTGGTCACTGCTGTATCTAAATGTGGAAGCTGCTAATTGTTTCAAAAGCTTGCAGAAAAATTGGTAAGAACTTATAAAAATGAGCGTTTAGCATCCCATTTTACATCAATTCTTGCGGTGAGGGGCGTAATTATCAGGAAAAATTATGAAAATCGTCTTCAACTTCAGATCCTATATCAAATACCCTTTTCATATTTCAGAATATTGCAATCATTGTACTTACATGATGTAACATATTGCCATTTTATTTCTCAAAACACCCCAATCCCAAAAATTAAACAACAAAGACAGCAACATCCGTCCATACTTTCTTATCCCAATAGAGAGGCTTGCTCAATTCGACACAAACACCGCCACGTCTCTACGTCTCCACCGCGCACCCCGCCATTGCTCCTTCGGAGGCCATGGCTGACCTCAGCTCAAGGCCCGATCGAGATTGAACTCCTGCCATGGTCGAGCTCGATGCCGACCTCTCACGGCCTCATTGGCCTCAAGTCGCAGGCTCACGCCGAGCTTGTTTGGTCTCACTCTCACGAGCTTCGAACGAGCTACCACTTGGTGTTTCACTAAAGAAAGCTCCGTGGAAACCATATGGAACTCGAGAGGGAAGCGTTATTTTCGCAACCGGTTCGCCACAAAAGCTCCTGGTGTCAACTATATGAACCTGCAATCAAGTAGCAAGAATCAGTGAAATTTGAATATACATGAAAGAAGACCATAAAAAATTATAGTTGTCGTGATTATTCACGAACTTGGGAGATGTCGGTAGATTCATCGTGAACGAAAGTGATTATCCAACCGTCGTCCTCTTCGAACCCATTTTCTTTAGGAACAAAGGCAGCTCCGCTGCAGAAGATGTTCTCTCCAAACCTATGGTACTTAACCTTAATCGTGTCCTCAGACGGTTTCTCTTTCTACAGAAAAGAAAAGGACTGACGAATGCATCCATAAATTACGAATTTGATTGCATCAAAGGGAAGAAAACAAGGTAAAAAGGAAATAAAAAATTGTTCAAGAGCCTTCTTTTTACCGATGAAACTGCAGCTACCGGTTCGTCAAAATATAACTTCGCTAGGCCTCCAAACTTGGGCATGCCTGAATCAATCATAAAAGAGAGAAAAGAAACTAATCTTGAGATCGAAAAGATTTGCGAAGCAGGTTTTCTAATGTCGGAGGGTGGCAGTTTTATGTATGATCATCACCTGAGGTAGAGCTTGCTGGCAAGTCTGCAACTTGGGTGTATCCGAATTTATTTTTAAGGCCTGTGAAGTTGCCATTAATCATAGGGAAGTCCATAGAGTATTCAGTTCCAGTGAGATTTCTTTCCTTAACTTCTCCAGTCTTCATGTTCAATCGCCATTCATACACACGCGAGAAGAACAATGTTTCCTCTTCTGTCGAGGTGGCAACGCTTTCTTCACTCGATCTGATTGGCTTCAATCTCTCTGAAAACCATTCGTATTTATGCAGACCATAATCCGGGCCCGGAATGATTGATTCAAGAGACCTACAGCTCCACACTACAACCTGCGCTCGATTTTACAAGCGGTTAACGATGTTGAGAATTGATCCCTGAAAGGCAAAACCGCAGTTCAGATGATAGTCACCTCATGACCATCCTCGAAGCAATTCAGAATATGCAGTGCGCTGTTGGGTTCCACATAGAACCAGCGGACTGAGCTAGCGTCACCATAGCGAGGCATTACCCCAATCCTCGCATACTCTCCCTTATTGTATTTTATCAATCTACATTGTCAATGAAAAGTTGAACACCAATCAACTTGAGTTACAATTACATGCTAGGTTTGAAGTTATAGGACCGCATTACTCACGTTCCTCCTCTGATGAGTCGTTTTATGTCTATTGTGGTCGGAAAATCCATGATCACATTGTACCTGCACATAATCCTTGGTCACATCTACAAATTCACTTGCTTTGATAGATATTAGATTGAGCAGCAGGTCACATACTTTATTAATATGGCATACATATATACTAACCTCTGCGTGACCCCGATTTCATGACAGGGGACATCTATCGAGATTGAGATCAGCTTTATGAACTAGTTCATTGCCATCAGCTGAATATTTGGATGAGAAATCCATTAAAAAAACCGTTACTGAGTTGACAACAGAGTGTCATAAAGATTAAGAAGAGTTACCAGAGATCACTCCAAGTTCCATAAATGGCTTTACTGCATCTACCCCGACCGTAACTAATTCTGCAGTCTCTGGTGCTCTCTGGCATGTTCAAAATGAGAGAGAATGGATTTTTACAGTTGCATAAGATGGTGCATGATGTTCAGGTAATGTATAGATTCATCGCAACACACCTTTGGGTGGCTTATAAATGGTCGATTCCATCCTCCATTCACATTCCAATCGCCCAGAGTTTCGAGTGTGAAAATGTCGACCTCTTGAGGCAAGTAATTTTCTGCGATCGAGTAGAACCTCCCTCCATGTTCGAGGATGTTAGTATTGCTGTATAGTTTGTTCACCTTCCCAAATCTCAACTGAGAAATTTCAGTGGAGAAACAGCGCCGGTCAGAACTGGTTAGCTTATTATCTGCAGAATTTTCTACCATCTAGTTTTGAAATTGCCAAAGTTTGTACTCAGAATCCTCAATTTTTTATTTTTTTTTATATCAAACTAAATGCAAGATCTCAGTTAATTCCTGAAATGTCCTGATGTTTCTCTTTGAAGACAAACTTACGCCTATTGTATCAACTTATGGTAGGACAGACATGATTAGGTCAGTGGACGCACCATATTTAGCAGATAAGCAGACAAAATGGCCAAGGAGTCGCCTTCAATTGCAGGTAGAAATGATGGTTTGTTCCTTTGTTTTTCTAGCTTGTACGTTTCCGTTTCGACATATCTGTTGTTGTATCGTACAGCCCACATTCCATTGCTATCTTTGTTGAAGTACACAGCATGAAGCATTCCTTCTCCTTCGATCCAAGCATGACTCGACCGTCCGAACACGGATTTGGTTGATTTTGACCTCCAAATAGTGGGTTTGACCCTGCAATTGTTGTAACATAATAAAGATGAAGTAAATACGAATTCACACATCAGATGAAAACTAGGTCCTAAAGTGAGCAGCACGCATGCTTTAGCTTCTATATGTGACATCATAAGATAAAACTCTTTTTGCTACAAGATGTAATCAGAATCATGCATGTCCTTACCGTTTCTAATGTAAACACCCTCAGGGAAATCTTCTGGTATCTGCCCTTCAATATTGTAGCTGATGTTAATGGCTCTTCCCAATTCACCAATTGGCCCAAAATTTCTCTGCACATATCAGATGAATTGAACAGATGAATAAATGAAACCCAGTTGGTCCTTCACCTGTAATATCTTCAAAAAGGTGATCTTGATTTCCCTCATCTTGTGAACTATTGTCTTAACCGAATGCAGTCTAAATAGCTAACCTGAGGGGGGAGTAATGGTTGGTCCTCAAACTGGAACACCAAGTTGACAAATGTGTCCAATATATTCACACACACATTTTTTATTACATCTGGAAAATCAACTCGAAGAGGAGATTGCTGCAAATCTTTCCCAAATGGCTGCCCAGAAAGTTGCAAAATTTGCAGTCAGTTTGGCAGATTTTTATGTGCTAATCAACTCGAGTCAACACGTCTCCTTGTGGAGAGACTAATCGGGCACTTCAATGACACTCGGAGCTACGTTATTCTAGTAGTATAATAACTTCACTAAGCTAAACTCAAGTTAGATATGGCTGAAGGAATGATATCATAATATGAGAGAGAGAGAGAGTTACTTTGACAGCAGAGGAGAGGTTAGGCTTGAAGTGATCAGAACTGAGTAAATCCGAGGACTTCTGAACAGAGCAGTTCACTTGAAACGCCATAAGTGAAGAAGCAGCCATCTCTGCTCTCTCTAAGTCCCTGCTGCAGGGTTGAAGGTTGGCGATGTATGCCAGCCCGGCCCTTCATTCAATTATGTATACTGCCAATGAGTAATTAATTTGTCTACCCTTAGTGAAAAAGATTTAACTTTTGCAAATACTGCGCAATTAGATGCGCAGACACTCGGAGTAAATAATTTGAGGGAAAGCCGACATGACTTCAATCAAAGGTAATATAACTGAATCAGTCCATGAATAGACTTTGTCAGGATTCACCTTAGATAAAACCGGAACACGACATGGGTCGTTTTCACGACACATATTCAAAGCTCATTCGAGATTGGCACAGCATGACCCATTTACAAAAAAACTTTGTTCAAGGTATGATAACATCACAGCAACATACTTACGAGTAAAGACAATGCGACAATATAATTTAGTTTTGTCGATTGCTGGCGTGAGCTGGGACATTAGATTCTACGCCTTCAGTATTAAGAAAAGCAGAGGACCTTTCGTTTTCTTTGTGAGTCGGAAATGGTTGGGTTGAAATGGAAACTCTCTGATTTGTGAAAATGGGATGTTGCGTCAGAGAACGCCTCCAATTGGCTGGCCATTGGAAGATGCTTTGATTTGGCTTTTTCTGAGTTGATATGAGTTAACACCTGTTGAGTGCGTAACTCTTGTTTTGGCGTTACTTAGAGATTGGAGGCCTTCGGAAGATGCTTAGTTTAATTTTGACAAAGAGTGATCCAAAGGAGACATGTTATGCAAATCTAATTTCTTCCGATTTCATAAGAGTAGATCACTTGTCATCCGCAACTACAAGTATGCGGGGTTTTGTGTCCGCATCTAGTATGAGAGTGAGGATAGACATATGGGTGATCGATTTCAAGATGGATAGGTTTTACATTTGGAATTTGGAATCTATCCTATTAGAACCGGTTTTAGTTTTTGAAACCTAAAAGTTACCCTGTTTAGCTTAGGACCTACCATGTCTTTCCAATCTGATTTCAAGGTCTAACTGAGAATCTATTTTTCTTTGGTTCCCTTTTTTGGTTTAATTTTTATGGTAAAATAATATGAATAACAACATAATTCAAAAGAAAAGATGAACGAGAACAAGCAAGTTAGGAATGAGCAAGGGCAAGCCACGAGCGAGCAAGGGTAGGGTGACTTGGTGTGAGAGAGAGAGAGAGAGAGAGATTAGGATTATTGGGCTTTATGAAACCAGTTCCAAACTTGGTCCGATTGGTCCAATTTCCTTGGGTTCTTCACTCAGAATTAGGAACTAGGCCAATTTTTAGGATGGTTTGGTCCGGTAACTAGGTAGGACCGATCCAGCCGCACAGCCCTCATTGGCCAAGTGAGCCGTATCATCTAGAACAGTCTGGCATCTAAGTTTTTTTATGAGACTCTAGAACACTAAGGGGGTAATATGGGAATATACACTTATCTTCTAGAAGATTCCTATTGATCTCCACGGTTAGATCAACTTTAAATCTACAGTTATAAAGAAAGGCATTCAATGGTGGCTTGCCCCTTCATTGGAGCCATCTAAGTTGAGCAGACTACCTTGAGCCGACCAATCAAAATCCTATCAATTAAGGGATAGGAAAATCAAGTAGATAACTACCTTAATTTAGACTCAACTAACTAAGCTTACCTAGTGGCAAAGTTACTCTGATGCACCAGAAAAAACTCGCCCAAAGCAGACCATCAATTGTCGTCCACTGCAAAGGGGTAACTCGCGACCGCATTTGATCACGTCATATCTCTTTCTACCAAACTCCAATTCTAGTGAGTTTACAATCAAAAGAAAGCATTTTTTAAGTAATAAGAGATCTTGAATTTCGCCAACTCAAAAGAAGGCTGAAAATGGGCAAAAGTAATGCTAAACATAGTAGTTCAAATTGTTTACACAAGTGTGAAATTTCAAAAGTTTACCCCCATTCGATTCGTAACTTCAAATTGACTTTTTTAAAATTTTACAGCTCCATGACACCCTAAAATTTCATTATTACATAGTTTTGCAGCTAAAAAACTCCTAGATTGAACCCGGCAACTTTAAATTATAATGACTCTAGATTTAAAGTTCAACTACCAAAAATTACGTAAATAAAGGCTACGGATCATTGACGAGTGCTACGAAACGGAATTAATCTGGCTTGTTGGGACCTCCCAGAGCGTGCATGCAAGGAAACCCTTTCTTCGTTTTCTCTTTCTCTTGTCTTCTCCATTTTCCCTCTCTCCCTTTTTTAACTCATGAATGGTGCTGTGAGAAGAAAAAGGAGACTTCTTGGACTGAGGAGATGGCTGAGGCCTTACTGAAGAAATATTTAGGCTTTAGGCTTCTCATTTTTATTTTATTTCTTGGGCCCAATTGTTACAAATGTGATATTTCAATCTGCCACTCTCTACCGAAAAAAAAAAGAAAAAGAAGAAAATTGATCAAACTCTACCGGGAATAACTCGAAACCCATGTTGGTCACATGATCTTCCTGCCTATTTGCTTTTCGATCATTGCCTTCCTATTAATTCAAGGGATGATTTACATCACAGCTAATTACTCATAAAGAAAAACATCACAAAGATATAACTTAAGTCTTGTTGATTACTGGTGTGAGCAAGGAAATCATGTTATAAGTCTTTAGTATTAGAAAACAGATAACTTGTGTTTTTTTCTTCTCCCTTTTTCTTCTTCTTCCTCCTTGAAAATGGCATCTTCCGTCTGCGAATGCCTCTGCTGGCCGGTTGAGTTGATATAAGTTATCATTGGTTAAGTGAGGCCTTATTTTGGCTTTGTTGAGAGATTGTTGGCTACTGGAAGATGTCGTACAAAAGGAAACAAAGGGAAACATGTCATGCAAAACTCTTGTTTACAGCATGATAAAGACAACTTTGTTTCATCAACAATTACATGATATTGTTGTCACCTATGTAGCACCAATACGGACACGCGACACGCAACACAACACGACACGACATACTAACACGTCATTTTTTTTAAAAATAGAGAATTCCAACACGTTTCGACACGTTATATATTAAATACATATTTTTATATATAAATACAAAAATAAATAAATAATAATAAAAGGAGTATAGAATTAATTTATACTAAAAATATTAATCAAATATTTGTTAATATCATTCATTGTTTTAATTTGATAGAGATTGAACAAGAAATTAAAAAATTGCAAACATGAAAAAGTAAACTTGAAGGAACATGTCCTGTTTTCTTATACTTGTCGAAGATTAGTGAGATTTCTTATAGTCTTAAACAGAATTCAGAGTTCATGATATAGACTAGCTTGGAGCTCATTTACAAAACAAGGTTCGAGAAAAATGAAAATCCAGACAAGAGCTCTCAAAGTAGGACCAAAAGAAAAGGAAATCACTAGATTTGCCATCGAAAATGTGAGAAATAACTCACAAGCCAATAACATAGACCAAAAGAAATAACTTGCAAGCAATGCTTGCGAGAGGTGGAAAGAAGCAAAAAAAATTATAACTTCAAGTATGTGGGGGCAACGGAACGACACCAACGAGAAGAGAGGCGTTCCATCGTCACTCATGGGAAGATTAGGACTTTTAAGTGAGAAGCTTGAGAGTAAGAATTTTCTTCTTTCCCCTTTATTTTTGTTATTGTCATTATTTTTTCATATATTTACATTTTGACCCCTCAAGTATTGAAAATTTTTAAAATTGACCCCGTGCGTGTCGAAATCGCGTGTCGGAATTTCAGACTCGCGTGTTGGAAAGAGTTGACCGCGTGTCGGATTTTCCGACACTCGTTGACCGCGTGTCGGAACGTGTCAAAGCGTGTTGGATACGTGTCGGACACGACACAAAGGCTTCCGGAGAGTGTCAGTGCTTCTTTGGTTGTCACTGCGACGAGTAACAGTGTTTAAACAACGGGAAATTCCCTTGGGCGTAGCCGAGAGGGCGTTCCGCTTTCATTGATTGTGAAGACTTTAGCTCTAACACATAATAGGGTATTCAAAAGCAACAATGCACTCACAAATGGGCCAATTAATTCCATAGCTAGGGACAACATAGACCGTAGAATATCACTATTAGTGTAATTAAATATTAAACAACACCTTCATCTAATAAATTAAACTAGTTCGTTGCAATCCCACAAGATTTAATATAGTATCAAAATTGGAGGTCCTGAGTTCAAATATTTCCAGGCCCCATTTGCCTCTTCAATTAAATTTGTTTACTACAAAAAGACCAGACTAGATGTGAAAGGGAGTGTGCAATGTATACTGACTATGCCTATAGATCGATCTACTTTGATTGGGAAACAAAAGCTCCATGGAAACCATATGGAACTCGGCAGGGTAGAGTAATCTTGGCAACGGGCTTACCAGAAAAATTCTTGCAGTCGATTATGTATACCTGCAATTCAGTAATGAAAATGGCTCAATATAGATGCAACATGAAAGAAATCATCGATAACGATTAGAAGTGCCGCGGTTATTCACGTACTTGCGAGGTATCAGTTGATTTATTGTGAACAAAAGTGATTATCCAGCCATCGGCCTCTTCCGATCCATTCTCACTAGGGACAAATGCAGCACCACTGCAGAAGATGTTCTCTCCAAATTCATGATACTCCAATTTAATCGCATCTTCAAACTAGTTTTCTTTCTGAGGCGGAGAAGAATAAAGTGCAAGTTAATTAACCTTACTGTGGTCAAAGAAAAGGCGACATGATGAAGGAAGAGGGGCTAGGAAGCCTTTTGTTACCGAGGAAATTCCAGTTCTCGGTTGGTCGAGGTATAATTTGGCTAGGCCACCATACTTGGGCATGCCTGAACTCATCACAATAATAGATAAGATCGAGAATAATTATGCAGAAGAGACCTGTAAATCTGGAGGAAGACGGTATTCGATAGTCACCTGAGACTGAGCTTGCTGAGGAATCTACAACTTGGGTATTTCCGTATCTGTTTTTGAGGCCTGTGAAGTTACTATTTATAATGGGGAAGTCCATCGAAAATTCTGTCCCTGTGAGATTTCTTTCCTTAGTTTCTCCAGTATTCATGTTTAGTCTCCACTCATATGCACGCGAAAATAATGACCCTATTTGTTCCTCCATCATCGGGGCGACTTTTTCTTGGCTTGATCAAACTAATCGGCTTGAGTGTCTTAGAGAACCATTGGAATTTGTCCAAGCCAATATCAGGGCCCGGGATGATCGATTCAAGAGTCCTGCACCCCCGCACTACAACCTGTGATCCAGTTTCACGAATAGGTCCATTGCTTTTGAGAAATGATCCTCCGAAAAAAAAAAAAAAATTACTTGGTTCCAGATCATCTGTTACCTCATCACCATCCTCGAAACAGTTCAGAATGTGAAATGTGCAGCCTGTTTTGATGTCAAGCCATCGCATTGAGTTACCATCACCATAGCGAGGCATTGTCCTGATCCTAGCATAGTCTTTCTTGTTGAATTGTATCAACCTGCACAACGAAAAAAAGGATCGCAACTAGTCAACATTGTTTTAGTACTTTCCCCGTATGAAAGAGTGGGAATTGGGGAAAAAAAGAAAAAGTGAACTTTCTGGGAAGAATGTTCTGATAAGGACAGCAGGTAACTCACGGTCCTCATCGAATCAGTCGGTTTATGTCTATTGTAAGGGGAAAATCCATGATCACATTGTACCAGCAGGGCCAGTGCGTGCATTTATAATTGCAAGCTCAAATAGTTGTTGTAACCAGGATGCGTACTAGTCACATATCTTGGTAAGATTACATAAAATGATCACTCTCTATATTGCTAACCTCTGAGTGACCCTGATCTTGTGGCAGAGGCTACATCGGTCAAGTTTGAGATCAGCTTTATGAATTAATTTCTTCATATCAGCTGAATTTGAATCAGAAGGCCATCAAGATACTGCTTATTTGGACTATAAATCAGCATAAAGCTCACCTCAACAAATTTCTTGAGAAATACCTGAGATGATACCGAGTTCTATGAAAGGCTTCACTGCATCAACCCCCATTATAACTAACTCCCCTGTACCTGGAGCTCTCTGCCAGATGAAAGGAAAACAAAAAACAAGAGATTTTGGTTTTTATTGTTTGTATGTGATTAATGCACAATCTTTATGTCTTTGCAGGTTCACGAAGACAGACCTTTGGATGGCTCGTGAATGGTCGATTCCAATGTCTATCTGCATTCCAATTGCCTAGAGTCTCCAGTGTAAAAATGTTGATCTCCTGAGGCATGTGATTTTCCACAATCGAGTAGAATTTTCCTCCTTGCTCAAAAACATTAGTGTTACTAATCAGTTTGTTCACTGCCCCAAACCTCAACTGGAAAAAAGAAGTTTAATGTGGGCAAAAATTAGTAATGCTTCAAATGAAATGTTCATAATATGCTACAGTTCTTGCTGTACAGCAGAACTTATTTGCCATATCTAGACAAGACTCTGTATGCATCAATGGATAAGCTAAATGCACGATCTTTTAAAAAGGACTCGAATTATGAAAGAGGAACGTAAGTAGATCTGTGAAAGTACCGCATTTAGCAGATACGCTGACAAAAATGGCCAGCGGATCACCCTCTATGGCAGGTAAAAAGGATGGCTTGTTCCTTTGTTTTTCTTGCTTGTATGTCTCAGTTTCAACATGTCTGTTGTTGTATCGGACAATCCATCTCCCATCACTATCTTTGTCGATATAGATGGCATGTAGCATCCCTTCTCCTTCGATCCAAGTGTGACTTGACCGTCCAAATATGGATTTGATCGATTTTAGCCCCCCAGAGAGAGGACTTGGCCCTGCGATCAGTAAAAAGCAGAAAATGAAATTACGTTGCTGGCTAATCGAAATTTCATTATTATGGAAAGCATCAATGAAAACCAGACATGTTTGAATTAGTCATAGACCAAATCATATTCTACCTTTCACAATCAGTACATACATCCTTGTCTGATATAATAATAGGGTAGGAATTTCCAATAAATACGGCCGAAGAACAAGTGTTATTTTGCTATTTTTTCATTGTCCAAGGTCATGGTCTAATTTGTATGATTAGGCAATCTTGTTTTGCATATTGCATTGTTGTACGATGGTTTCGAGCACTTGCACCTCGTTCAACAATTACAACAACCCAAAGCAAAGCACTCGCAATATTTTTATATAGGCCTATCATGTGAATGTCTGGCTCTTGTGTGAAAAAGGTTGAGATAAAACACTGGCTACGAGACACATATTGGTATAGTGCATATCATTACCGTTTCTAACATAAACACCCACCGGAATATCATCCGGGATTTCCCCTTCGATGCTGTTGACGTTAATGGCTTCTCCTAATTCACTAACTGTAGCAAAATTTCTCTGCACAATTAGCGTCTCACAGGATCTTCGATATACGAACTTCACCGTGTTGTGAATATTGTCTTAAAAGCCAGTCTTGTTGAGTTTTACCTGAGATGGGAGCAGTGGTTAGTCCATGAACTCAAAAACCGAACTTACAAATGCGTCCAATGCATTCAAGCATGAGTTTTTGATTATGCTCGGAAAATCAACTCAAAGAGGGGCTTGCTGCAAATATTTTGACAATCGCTGCTCACAGATTTGCATCATTCAATCAGAACAGATGATATCTTCGTCCAAGTTAGAGCTTCAAGCTTTGAATGAATTTTAAACTTTAATTCGCCTGATCACAGACTCAATTTACATAGGATGAAATTTTTGAATATTAACATCGAGAGCAACAAGATTTACATGTTTAAAACAAAACAGACCTCAGTTCTTGCTGCAGCGCAGTTACAGAAACTATGTAATGTGGCTTCACGTACATACCTTTAGGGCTAGAGAACTAATGGAGGTTCTGAGGCGTTCGACGTTGGGAGAGATAGAGTGCCTGCAGGCGGATGCATTCACATGCAAAGCGAAAGAGGAGAGAGCCATCTTTTCCCCCTTCTTCCTCTTTGTTGGGATTACTGAATTCCCAAAAACCGAATTCGACACTAAATCGAACCCCTAAACTTGTGCGGAAGACGAGCCCGGGAAAAACACATGCATCACCGATCCTAAAGCACATCACAGAATCGAACATACCTTATTAGCCATGGATTAAACACCGACGCCGATATGAGGAAGAAAAACCGATCCCGTTCGATCTGATGACGTCAATTAGCCTTAAAGGGAAGAGAGTGTCGTCTCTTTGTCTTTGTTCTTTCTTTTGGAGGGAGAGAAGGAGGAGGAACGTACGTACTGCCAAAAGGTACGTTCCTCCCTCTTTATTTCCCCCTTTTATACGTCTCCTCCAAAAAGAAACGTGTCCCTTCATCATATCCCTCTATCCATGGGCCTTAATATTGTGGGCCGGGCTTTTAGGCCCAACTTGGGCGGACGGGCCAACTTAGGCCCATCACAATAATTAATAAAACCATCATCTCCCACTCGCACATGGTGGGCCGAACAGGATCCTCTTTACCTCTCTTCAACATTCATACCGGTGAATAATCTGTGCGACCAGCATACTTTGAGAGCTCGTCGCTATACATCTGTTAGGAATATATAGCAGCTCTTAATGGGCATCACACTCTGAGTAGATTTAGTATGCAGTACCCTAGATCGATCGATCACATTTATATCTCTCTCTTGATCTCCTTTTAAATAATGATATATTGTATTCACAATTATGATTATCCCAAAGACAATCATAATTGGTCGACCAGTGAACACAAAATTATAATGTGATTCTCCAAATTCGATCTTCCTCTTTCCTTCAAACTCTCAATTTCAGTTCAGCTTGCTTTTCTAAAAATGTCACATTATATCGAATCAACCCATGACCATTAGCAACATCCTAAGATAGCAAACACTAAATAGAAATCTTGACAATAAGTAAAAGTCATGAGGACACTAAAATTGAGGAACTATTTTCCTCAAGAGTCTCACACGGCATAAAAGTTGAGATCAAACTTTTGCCACTCTTATTGGTCGTTTCATGCATACGTAGTATGAAATACGTATTACGGTATTAACTCGTTTCCCATTGAGCGTATGTCTACACCTTCAATACTGTACAGATGATAGTTCAGACATACCCAATGTCTAACTTGAGTTCACGTATCTACTCATTCACAAAATTCATCAGAACTCACATCTGGCATCATAGACAGATAAAGTAAAATATGTGAGTTATTTTACTTTCAGACATAGTCAATATCATGTCCTTATCTTAACACTCAGTTAAGGCGACATATATATATTAAGCTTGAGCTCTCGATTATCACCTAGATAATAAGCTTTAAAAACCGTCACATCTCTATTTATCACATAGTAAATAGAGGCGATTACCCGTGTGAGTGGGCTAATTTTATATCTGTCCGACATACTTTCTCAACTTAAAGTAATGCACTGAGCATTAAGATGCATAAAGATCAAATAAAAATCCATAGGCATTAATAATGAAAAAACACAAGTTCATAAATGTGAACAACTCAGGGAAAATTGCAATATCCAGTACATCAGACTCTACGCAATCCTAGAGATTTTACATGACCACAAAACACATCTCTAGGTATTGGTTTTGTCATAGGATCTGCTACCATTCTATGCGTAGATATGTACTGTAAGTTCACATCCTTTTGTACAACCATATCTTTGACAAAGTTATACTTGGTATCTATATGTTTGGTCTTGCCATGATATTTTAGATCTTTGGTGTATGCTATAGCTGCTTGGCTATCACAGTTAACAAATAATGGATTTGCAGCTTTCTCAATAACACCTAAATGATCCAAAAATCTCTTAAGCTAAACTCCTTCTTGTACCGCTGCTGATAATGCCACGAACTCAGCTTCCATCGTGGACAAGGCTATACACGTTTGCTTCTTACTACTCCATGATATGGCGCCATTGTTCAGTAAGAAAGCAAATCCAGAGGTAGATTTCCTTTCATCTAAATCTCCTCCCCAATAGCATCTGAATAGCCTTCAAGTCGCAGATCCTTTCCTTGATAATTCAGCTTGTAATCAGCAGTTCCCTTCAGATACCTCAGTATTCTCGTAACGGCTTTCCAATATGCTTAACCTGGATTGGATTGGTATCTACTCACCATTCCAACTACAAAACATATGTCAGGTCTTGTACATATCATAGTGTATATTAAGGTCCCAACAGCACTAGCATAAGGAACATGTTTCATTTGTTCCTTCTCTTGTGGAGTCCTTAGACACAGTCTATGGCTCAACCCTTCACCTTTTGCAATAGGAGTATCTATGGGTTTACAATCTTGCATACGAAATCGTTCAAGAACCTTATTAATATATGTTTCTTGCAAAAGAGATAATGATCTATTCGAACGATCTCTTGAAATCTTAACTCCAAGAATGTATGCAGCCTCACCCATATCTTTCATCTCAAAGTTGGAAGATAACCAACTCTTGACAGTATGGACAAACTCCTTATTGCTTCCGGCTATTAGTATATCATCAACATATAATGATATGATCACAAATTGATCTTTGGATCTTTTGATATATACACAATGATCCTCACCAATCATCGTAAAATCATATGCCATTATGGCATTATGAAAACGTATATACCATTGTCTTGACGACTGCTTAAAGCCATATATCGATCTCAAAAGTCGACATACATTTTCTTCTTGGCCTTTTGTAATGAAACCAACAGATTGTTCCATATATATTTCTTCCTCTAATTCTCCATTAAGGAAAACAGTCTTTACATCCATTTGATGTAACTCAAGATCCATACTAGCCACTATTGCCAGAATAATGCGAATCGAGGTAAATCTCACTACAGGAGAAAATGTTTCTTCATAATCAATTCATTCCTGTTGATTATACCCCTTCGCCACAAGGCGAGCCTTATGCCTTTCTATCGAATCATCAGCTTTTCGCTTTATTTTGATAACCCACTTGTTCCCAATAGCTTTGCGTCCCTTTGGAAGATCAACCAGTTCCCAAACTTGGTTTGACTTCATTGACTCAATCTCCTCTGCCATTGCATGAATCCATTTTTCCTTACTAGGGCAATTTAGAGCCTCATTAATATTTCTTGGCTCATCCTCATCTTGCGGAGCAATCATAAAAGTTTCCCCTTCAATGTCAAAACGTCGACGGGGAATACTTTTGCGACTTGTTCGCCGTATGGGGGATTGTACACTGTGCACATCATTCCCCATTATGCTTCCACTAGGATTAGATAATGATGATGTCATCCCATCATGTGGTTGTAATTGAGAATGAGTTGAATTTAATTCATCACTTCTCATGTTACTCCCACTTGAACAAACTCCACTAATATCATTATCTTAATCCAAGGTTTCAAATAGGGAGTAATCTTCACCTATTTCGCCCTTCTTAGGAAATTCATTCTCTAAGAATGTGACATCCCATGATTCAAATTAAGTTATACTCCCATTTTCCTGCTCACCTATGAACACATACCCTTTCGAGTGTTCGGAGTATCTTATGAAAATACTCTTCTTTCCTCTAGGACCCAATTTCTCAAACTTGTGAGAGGGCTCATGAGTATAGGCAGCACAACCCCACGGCTTAAGAAAACTTAAGTCCGGTTTTCTACCTGTCCATAACTCATATGGAGTGGAAGTAACTGATTTGGAAGGCACATGGTTAAGTATATAGGCAGCAGTTAACAACGCATCACTCCAAAAAGTGATAGGTAAGTTAGCATATGCCATCATGGACCTAACCATTTCCAGCAGGGTTCTGTTCCTTCTCTCCGCAACACCATTTTGTTGAGGAGTATATGGAATAGACAATTGTCTTTCTATTCCTTTTTCATCACATAATTTTCTGAACTCATCAGATAAATATTCTCGACATCGATCGAATCTCAATGCTTTTATTTTCTTGTCTAATTGATTTTCTACCAAGTTCATAAACATTTTGAAACAACTTAATGCTTCAGATTTATGAGAAATCAAATAGACATATCCGAATCGAGTATAATCATCTATAAAAGTGATGAAATAAATAGCCACATGCCTTCCTCTCACATTCATTGGACCATAGACGTCAAAATGGATTAAATACAGAGGAAATTCAGCTCTTTTACCTTTTCCAAATGGTTTTCTTGTCGTTTTCCCTACTAGGCAATGCTCACATATGGGCAAATCGACTTTTTCAATATTGCCTAACAAGCCCTCTTTGGCTAGTCTATTCATACGTTGTTGGCCAATATGACCAAGTCTAGCATGCCACACATTCACATCATTATCATATGAATTAAGAAACGTGAGAAGGGAATAACAAACATTTGCATTAACATAGTTAATATCTAATACAATGAAACCATCCAGAAAATAACCACAACCATAGTAATTTGAATCCAAATACAAATCCACACCTCTATTATAGAAGTTCATATTAAAACCTAACTTGACCAACACTAAAACAGACACTAAATTCCGACGAATCTCTGGAGCATACAATATACATCATGTAGGAACAAAGTGCGTCCACCACGCATGTTTAGTTGGCAGGTGCCAATTCCTTTTACTTCAGCTCTAGAGTTGTTTCCCACATAGATCCACTTAGTTCCAGTTGGTACTCGTCGGAATTCCATGAAAGATCCTCTATCCTTCGCTACATGGTCTGTCGCTCCTGAATCTACAGTCCACAAAGGATTAGACTCAGTTAAAAATACAGAACTTGACACATAAGCAAAGTTCTTAAAAGTACAAGTGGTGTATACCTTCTTTGGCTCACGACAGTTGCGAGCATAGTGACCCTTCTTGTCACAATTGTAACACTTCACCCTTGTAAGCTTCTTCATTCAATGACGTTTTCCTCTTTCATGTTGGTTAAGCTTAGGTTTCTTCCCTGAAGGACCTGCTTCATTGCCTTTCCCTTTATCGAACCAGTTAGGACGTTTGCGCTTGGAGCTCGAAGCTCCATGTGAGCTAGAACCAGCATGATAGATTTCAGCTTCCGGCTTAGCCGCCAAGAGACGATCCTCTTCCAGCTCAAGATAACGCACTGCATCCTCAAAAGTTTTGATATTTTCATTATGGGTCAGGTGCACCTTCATATGCTCCCAACTCTGAGGCAGGGAACGAATCACTGCTTGCACTTGATGTTCATTAGTCAGGACATGGCCAGCATATTTCAGCTCATTTATCATGTTTGACATCTTTCTAAGATATTGCTTCATGGTCTGACCATGAGGCTTCTTATAAGAGTCAAACCTAATAGTGAGCTGCCTCAGTCTGGTCACCGAAGTATGACCAAATCTTGATGCGAATGCTTCCCACATTTCCTTGGCATTCTCAAAACGCCTAAACTCTCGCATGACGTCATTTTCCATGCTACTCAGCAACGTAATGCGAGCAAGAGAGTTCTTTCTTTTCCATACAGTAAATGCTCCCTCATCTCTCTTGTGCTGTGCAGTGTTTCCTTCTTCAGGTTCTACCATGGTCAGGTTAAGAGCTTCTAGTGCCTCTTGCTCTTCCAGCACATATTGGATTTTCATGTGCCATATTTCATAGTTATCGCCATTGAGCTTCTCACCTTTGTTCAGCTCAACAACAATGCTCTTTGTGGCTGAAGCCATTGATCTGAACATATCAGACATATATGCACGAATTATTAATGCCTATCATTTATGCATCCATTTTGCACAGACCCATCATATTAATGAACAATTTCAAGTAAGGTTTCAGAATCAAAAGGTCACCATGTTTCCAATCATCCTCCAAAAATCCTAACTTAAAACTATCATTAATATAATTGTCTTATGCAAAATAAATTCTATGAAGCTACAAAAACTTCTGTGAACTACCTACAGCAATCAACAATAATAGAAAGCAAATAATATTTGACATACAATAGAATAATAATACTTTCACATAATACAACTAACATATCAGTTGTCACACCAACAATAACTAGGTAGAAAAGCATTACATAAGATGTCCACAAAGCACACTAAACAAAGACTAGCCAATACATCTAACACCAAGTCAATACACGAACTGGGAAAGATCCTCTTTTGTTCAATTTCTTGATCTTTTCCCTTGTAACAATCCAGTAATAATCATCTATAAAATCCATCACAATTTTCCTATATGAAGCAACTTTGTTGACATCTCATATGCGATTCAACACTCCTTGCCATTCTTGTGGAAAAGTGTTCATGAAAAATCGCACCATCTCAGACTATGGCATGGGTCGACCATTCCATATGACCTTTTGAATTTTCCCGTTGACTTCAAGAACGTGATCAATTAAGTCGCCACTCTCCCATCAATAATCATTCAGCTCAGCTATCAAGTTAGAAAGCCTTTTCTTTTGATCATTGATAATTGGGCGAATAGGTGTTTGCAACCTAAGGGGAGGCATTGTTCCTGCAACAAATGCAAAATAAATCAGGGATTACATATAATTCACATAGAATTACTTGGCCAAAGAAACACATTCTTTTGCTCCTCCCCTTCCTCCCTTTTTTTGGGGAGGGGTCAACGATCAAAGTCAACGATCAACGGTCGTCAACGGTCAACGGTCAACGATCATCAACGGTCAACAGTCGAGGTCAGCCGGGTCGGGTCGCCGGGTCGGGCTGCCGGGTCGGACGAACCGACCCAACACATGCGGCACGCGTGCAGCTGATGTCACGATGACGTCAACTGGCGCGTGCCTCGCACGTGCCAGCGACGGCACACACGCACGTGCGTCGCACGTGCGCACGTCGGCTGTGCGCGCGCGTGCGATGCATACGCCTGCCCCTGCGAATCGGCACCTGCAACACACGCGCCGAAGACGCCGGTTCGTTCCGACTGCGCGTGGGGGCGCGTCCGACGGCCTTTGGCGGCGTTCCGCCACTCATCGCGCTCATCTCGACGAGACCTTCCATCTAACGCCATCAGAAATGGATTTCGACTTACAGAAACTCGAAAAAAAATGGATGAACAGTGCTCGGGTGTCGGGATTTTTCCGCCCCGATCGGTGTCGGCCGATTAATTTCACGAAAAATCAATAAGAAATCATCCATAAACATGAAAGGGGTCGGGAAAAATATGGAAAATGATCGGGAAACAAGAACTAGGGCTCTGATACCAATGTTGGGATTACTGAATTCCCAAAAACCGGATTCGACACTAAATCGAACCCCTAAACTTGTGCGGAAGACGAGCCCAGGAAAAACACATGCATCACCGATCCTAAAGCACATCACAGAATTGAACGTACCTTATTAGCCATAGATTAAACACCGACGCCAATATGAGGAAGAGAAACCGATCCCATTCGATCTGATGACATCAATTGGCCTTAAAGGGAAGAGAGTGTCATCTCTTTGTCTTTGTTCTTTCTTTTGGAGGGAGAGAGGGAGGAGGAACGTACGTACTGCCAAAAGGTACGTTCCTCCCTCTTTATTTCCTCCTTTTATACGTCTCCTCCAAAAAGAAACGTGTCCCTTCATCATATCCCTCTATCCATGGGCCCTAATATTGTGGGCCGGGCTATTAGGCCCAACTTGAGCAGACGGGCCAACTTAGGCCCATCACAATAATTAATAAAACCATCACTCTTGTTTGTTCCCTTGTTATATATATATATACTCACCAAAAGAGAAGAGGAAATGGAATTCTATATTGCACTTATCTGTATGGCAAACCCATCGTTATTCGTGATATGCTTGTTTGTACTAAGAAATATTCTCTTAATATTCTCTACTGGGCTACATATTTGTTTGATGATGTCGATATTATACGCAAAATGGCAGAAGCGTAGACAAAACTAGACAACCAAAGCAGAGCTGTCAAAGGTGACGACGTCCTTGCTGAATTTAAAACCATGTGAATTCTTCTCAGGGCACCATAGCATGAGTCCCCTTCACCTCTTGTGCATAGCCCACAAAAATGCACCACCTCCTCCTCCTTTGCTCCAGCATACCTTCACTCACATGAGCATAAGCGAGGAAATCGAAGATCCTCAGTCCAGTGTAATCAACAAGTTCATTTGGCCACGTCTCTTTAGGACGTCTACATTCAATTGCATGTAAGAGTGATCTGTTTCCTGAATAATAGGTCATATGTAGAAGTGAGCATGAGTTCAATGTAGAATCTAGTAGATTCCCACGATTACCACTCCATCTCCCCATCCCAAAGAAAGCGGAACCGGTATTGTGCAGTTCAATTCCTAGTTTTTGAGTAAAACCCGAAACGGGAACCGGGAATCAGGAAGGGTGGGAATTGTTATTGGAAGAGCGTTGAGTTGGGATTCAAGACAGCAGGAGAGGCAATTGAAGGCATAATTATCTCTATGAATGGATTCGTTAGAATGGTTGTTCTTCATTTGTGCATAAATGATATCAAAGACAACTTTATCGTGAACCTAGGCACTTTTTGTTCATGATCTAGAAACATCAGGTGTGATTTTCTAGTGGCCAGCAGGATGGACGTGTTTGTTGCACCTAGCTTGCTGGCTACCAAACCACAGGCTCAAAAGTATTCGGCTGAATCAGCTGTTATAGCTTTGGTTTTGTAGAGCATATTGATTCATAGATCACTGTATATTCTTTTGGTACTCTGATCGTGATCTGGAGCAGGAATCATGTCATAGATACTCTTAAGAATGGAAGAATCTACTTGGTTTATTTTGTCGTTGTTGTGTTATGTACCTGTCAATGAGTTGGATTTGTTTTATGCACTTCTTAAGAGTGGAAGAACCTACTTGATTTCAGGTGGTTAGAACTTAAGAGCAATTTTTCATGGATGATTGAGAACTGAAGTTCTATAATTAAAATTTTATGTTAGGGTGGATTGTTGCTATTTGTAAAATTCTGTGAGACCATTATTAATTGTTCTAAAAACTTAAGTTGTTAAATGGAAACGTGATTTACTATTTAAATATTCTAATACTCTCCCTTACATTTAGTGTGGTCTTTTTGCTTAGTACTAAGCGTGAAAAATTAATTGGGGAGGTAAAGAGGACCTAGAAAGATTTGAACTCAAAACCTCTAACTCTGATATCATGTAAAATTTTGGTCCGATTACTGTCAACTATTCTAAAAGCTTAAACTGTTAGATGAAAGTATAATTTATTATTTAAATATTCTAATACTATTGACAAATGGAGATTTTGTTGTTGTGTTCACTCTCATTTTACTTAGCTAAAAATGAAACAAAGAAAAACCAACAAAAAAGAAAGAAGAAGAAATTAGACCAATTTAATAAGGTAGGGATTCCATGTTCCAAAGTATATAAGGTAGGTTTCAGGTTCTAAAATATAGAGAATCAATTCCGATAGGGTAAGTTCTAAATTTCAAGTAAAACCTAGACCGACCCTAACACTCATCCTTAGACATATGAGCTGCATCAACCTAGAAATCCTCATCTATTCCAATAATGCAAGGTAATGAGCGAGCGAGCTCCAATGTAGTTCTATTTTTTTATTCAGTGACTCCTTGTTGTGGTAACTCAGCAATAGTGTAGTGTCTTACTAGACATTCTCTATGCATAACAAATTAAAGTCTGCGAATTTAAAATCTAAACCTATGTCGGTCACTTGATCTTCTTTCCTATTTGTTTTTCGATCATTGCCCCTTAATCTCTGTATCGACCAAACACCTTACTCTTCTCTTTAACGAAATAAGACCACACTTTCCCTATGTAGTCATCATCGAAGGTCCACATATACCTCGTACTACCCTTAGACTGCAATTGAGATGGCCTTAACAGATATGGTATGTCGTCCATCGTAACCGAAGTTTCAAGGAAAAATAACTGTAATTATAGCCATGCCCAAAGCCCCCAACCCAGATAGGCGAGGGTCATTAGGCCCTAACCTACGGTTGGTGAGGGTCGCTGGCCTTCACCGAGGCATTAACAACCCTTGCCAGTCTCGGTTGAGCCTTCTTCAATGCTTTTCGGCAATGGTGGGGCAGCAATGGCAAGGACCTTCCTTGCCCTTTGCCTTTTTTATTTTTTTTTTTTTTTAAATAACTTCTTTTTTTATTTTTTAATCTAATTTGATTAACATTTTGGGTAAAAAATAGTTAGGATTTTGGCCAAAACTATGTTGGTTTGGTCTTATATCTCATGTTTCAGCAAGGTTAATGTCACGTAGGAGGCAAACAATATAAATTAGAAAGAAAAAAAAAAAAAAAGGACCCATCGGCATTTTCCGTTAGTCTAATTGGACAGAGTGAATAATAGCACTTGATTGTACTAATTTGATAAATTTTAGCACTTGATTACATTTTTTATAAGTTTTAGACTCAACTGCACTTTTGTCACAAGTTTTGGGACTTGCAATGCGCCAATCTCTTGGTATTAAGAACAAAGTTGACTTTCCTTTTTGCAAATATCCCTAAATTTTGTAGCTTAAACATTAATGAGGACTCTACTCGACGCCAAAAGAAAACCGAAGGAATTTCTGAAATCATAACAGATTTTTCAATTTACAAGAATGCCTATACCGACCTGCAAGATTGACATTTTCGACTTTTTAACAGAACATAGCTCAAATTGGATTATCTCATAACTGAAGCTATGGTGAACATAACCATGGTATTCGATCAACGTAGTGTTTGACAAATGAAAGTTCCATGGAAACCGTATGCAACTCGAGGGGGAAAGCCTTATTTTTCACGGCTGGCTCGCCACCAAAGTACTGGGCGTCAACTATATGCACCTGCAATTAAGTAGCAAGTATTCGAATTTTAAGATACATGAGAAAACCATCGGAAGACATAGTTGTCGCGATTATTCACCTACTGGGGTGATGTCAGTGAAATCGTCGCGAACGAAAGTGATTATCCAACGATCTTCCTCTTCGAATCCATTTTCTTCAGGACCAAAGGCTGCTCCGCTGCAGAAGATGTTCTCTCCGAATTTTTGGTACTCGACCTTAAACGTATCTTCAAACTGCTTCAGATAGTCCAGCATTTACTTCTGTTTAGCTGACTTACTGAATTTGTCCATGACATGACTCGTTTGTATCAAACATAGCTAAGCTTGTCGGACTTGGCATGACCCGTTTACGAAAACTATACTAGAGGTATGATGAAATCACAGCAATGTACTCATATAAGAAAAAGACATCACAACAATATTATTCATTTTTGTTAATTGCTGGTGTGAGCAGGGGGAATTAGTTTCTAAGCTGTCAATATTATGAAAACAGACAATTCTTTTTTAGAGAAATGATTGTGTGACAGTATTTAATCTACTATAAGAATAATAATTTATTTTGAACCACAAAAAACTAAATTATAAATAATTATAAATTATTGTGAAACCTATTTCTTCAAGAATTTGTAGCTCATAAAATATTGTTATTTTCATAGTACCCCTAAAACCGTTATGCTAGTAAAGCCCTCTTTTTCATCCTATGTGTTAGAGATGGTTTGATTGAATTGGAAACTTTGCTCGCTAGTTGTGTCAATAGAAAGTTGACATTTGTTTGAGTGCTGTCTTATTTTGGCTTTTTGTCGAGAGATTGTAGGCTATTGGAAGATGCTTCTTCTAGTTGACAAAGAGTAATCAAAAGGAAACATGTCATTCAAAACTCATGTTTCCAACGTGATGGAGTCAACTGTGTTATGTCGATTGTGAATACTCCAGGTCTTAAAATCTGTGGTATTTAGAAGCCACAATGCAATAGCTGCTGCTTGTTTCTGTTCTATTGTGGAAGCCCAGTTAAGCCTTCATTATATATTTGGTAAGATTCTCAATCATGCAGAGAATTGAGAAATAATCAAGAGGATAGAATGAAAAATGATTGGCATTCTGAGAAGATCAGACCACAAGGATGCATGTATAGGCTGGCAAAATTTACATCCATCGTGGATAGGACACTTAATTGGTCTGATTTGCAACTTCTCATATATATGTGCATAGTTTACTGACTATGCCTGCGGATCGATATGCTTCATTTGGGAAATAAAAGTTCCATGGAAACCATATGGAACTCGGCAGGGCAGTGTAATCTTGGCAACAGGCGCGCCAGAAAAATTCTTGCAGTCAATTAGATATACCTGCAATCCAGTAACAGAAATGCCTCAATCTAGATGCAACATAAAAAATAATCAATAAAGATTGTAAGTGCTGCGATTATTGATGTACTTGGGAGGTATCAATTGATTCATTGTGAACGAAAGTGATTATCCAGCCATCATCCTCTTCGAATCCGTTTTCTTTAGGGACAAATGCAGCACCAGTGCAGAAGACGTTCTCTCCGAATTCATGATAATCCAACATGATCGCATCTTCGAACCGGTTCTCTTTCTGGTGCATAGAAGAACAAATGGCACGTTAATGACCTTACTGTGATCAAAGGAAAGGTGACAAGATCAAAGTGGGGGAAAGCTCTTGTTTACTAAGGAAACTCCAGTTCTCGGTTGGTCAAGATATAACTTGGCTAGGCCACCATACTTGGGCATGCCTGAGCTCATCACAATTACATATCAGAATAGATATCGAGAACGATTGGAAAAAAAGACCTGTAAATTCGGAGGAAGATGGTATTCTATATTATAGTCACCTGAGATTGAGCTTGCTGAGGAATCTACAACTTGGGTGTATCCATATCTGTTTTTAAGGCCTGCGAAGTTACTGCTGATCATAGGGAAGTCCATCGAATATTTTGTCCCAGTGAGATTTCTTTCCTTAACTTCTCCGGTTTTCATGTTTAATCTCCATTCATATGCACGCGAAAAAAATGACCCTTCTTCTTCTTCTTCAGCTGTTGCAGAGACATTTTCTTCACTTGATTTAATTGGCTTGAATCTCTTAGAGAACCATTGGAATTTGTCCAATCCAAAATCAGGGCCCGGGATGATTGATTCGAGAGCCCTGCACGCCCACACTACAACCTGTAATTCAGCTTCATGAAATAAGTCCGTAGCTTTTCGAAAAATGATCCTCGGAAAAAAGAATGCTTAACTCCAGATTATTTTACCTCATCGCCATCCTCAAAACAGTTCAGAATGTGAAATGTGCAGTTTGTTTCAACGTCAAACCATTGCATGGAGTTTCCATCACCATAGCGAGGCATTATCCCAATCCTTGCATACTCTTTCTTGTTGAATCGTATCAATCTACAAGATGAATGAAAATATTGCCGCTAGTCAAACATTGTTTTAGTTTTTCGTCTGCATGAAAGAATGGGAATTGGCAAGAAAATGAATGTTCTAATAAGGACAGCGGGAAACTCACGGTCCTCCTCTGACGAGTCGGTTGATGTCTATTGTAAGTGGAAAATCCATGATCACATTGTACCTGAAGAGCCAATGTCTACATTTATAATTGCAAGCTTATATAGATGCCGGAACCATGATGTGTACTTGTCAAATATATTGCTAACCTCTGAGTAACACCAATCTCGTGGCAGAGGCTACATCGGTCGAGTTTGAGATCAGCTTTATGAAGTAATTTCTTCCCATCAGCTGAATTTGAATCAAAAGGCCATCAAGATACTACCAATTTTGACAATGAAATTGCATGAAGCTCACCTTAATAAGTTCTTTGAAAAATACCTGAGATGACACCGAGTTCCATGAAAGGCTTTACTGCATCAACCCCAATTATAACTAACTCTCCTGTACCTGGAGCTCTCTGCCACATGAAGAAAAACACTAGGGAGTTTGGTTTTTATTTGTCATATTCAAGAAATGCACAATGCTTTTGTCTGTGCCGGTTCATGAAGACAAACCTTTGGATGGCTCGTGAATGGTCGATTCCAATCTCTATCTACATTCCAATTGCCAAGAGTCTCTAGTGTAAAAATGTCAATCTCTTGAGGCATGTGATTTTCTGCAATCGAGTAGAATTTCCCTCCGTGCTCAAAAACATTAGTGTTGCTAATCAGTTTGTTCACTGTCCCAAATCTCAACTGGAAAGAAGTTTAAAATGGGGCAGAATTCTTGGTCAGTAATGCTTTATATGAGATGTTCATGATGTACTGCTCTTACAGCACTGCAGAATTAAATTGCCGACACTGCATGTGTCAATAAATAAGCTAAGTATGAAAGAGGAACTTAAGTAGATCAGTTAACGCACCAAATTTAGTATATAAGCTGACAAAATGGCCGGTGAATCACCCTCTATGGCGGGTAAAAAGGATGGTCTGTTCCTTTGTTTTTCTAGTTGGTATGTTTCAGTTTCGACATGTCTGTTGTTGTAGTGGACAGTCCGTCTCCCATCACTATCTTTGTCGATGTACACGGCATGAAGCATGCCTTCTCCATCAATCCAAGTGTGACTCGACCGTCCAAATACGGATTTGGTTGATTTTAGCCCTCCAAAGAGAGGATTTGGCCCTGCGATCCGTGAGAAACAGAAACAAATCAACATTGCTGGCTAAGCGAAATTTTATTTATATGAAAAGCATTCGTTAAAGCCAGACATCTTGGAATTAGTCACATAGGGAATCATATTTGAATTTCCTTATCTATGTGGACATTACCCTTTTATGGATTATCGGGTAGGAAGTTTAGATAAATACAAGCAGAAGAAAGAGTGTCGTATGTTGTTATTCTTTCATTTTCCATGGCCATAGCCAAATTCGTACGACTAGGCCATTTTGTTTTGCATATTGTATTGTTGTACGATGATTTATGTCGAGCACTTGCATCGCATTCGACTATTCATAAAAAGTATAGCATAGCTCACTATGTCATGTCTCTTTTATCTGTTTTTTCCATAGGCCAATCATTTGAATGTCTGGCTTTTGTATAAAAAATTTGAGATAAACCATTCACTACAAGACACAATTTTGGCATAGTGCGTGTCCTTACCGTTTCTAATGTAAACGCCCGACGGAAAATCATCCGGAATTGTCCCTTCAATGCCGTCGACGTTAACAGCTTCTTCTAATTCATTGACTGGAGCGAAATTTCCCTGCACAACTCAAATGATTCAAGGAGAAACCAATCGTCTTCTCACAAGATCTTCAATATAACTACAGTGTTGTGACTACTATAGGGGTGACCACAGTCCGGTGTTCCCACTTTAGAATTGGGAACCACCAACTAAGAACCGATTCTAAAATATTAAAACCGAGACCCATCCGTTAGTTTCATGGATCCACCCGGGAACCAAACCATCAATCCAGTCCAATTCCCAAGTGAGTCCATGGAATTAGTCCTCAATCCCTACAAAATTGGATTCATCAATTAATATCACGATGAACCTATTTTCTATTTAGAGTACCAAAGTTTATTTGGCCTTATATTTGGGTAAAATTACGAGCCATTAATTTTGATTAAAGATTGAGAACTATAGGGTGAAACGAATAAACAATACTCGTTAGCTAAAAACTTAATTTCTTCTAAGGTCATATTGTGATCCTCTTATAGTTTCCCGGAACTAGAAACATGTGGAGAGTTAGACTCCTAACATATTAATCTCTTTATCCATCTTTTTTCAACGTCAACCTAATTTAATCATGGAAATGGCCTAGGATAGACGTAATTATACTATTAAAATGAGCCGTTGGCTCTTAATTTCGTATCATGACGACAAAACGACGCAACATTTATGGACATCTCCAATCGATTCTCTCCTTTCTCTACATTTGTTTATTTTGTTTTGGTTGAGAAAGCAAGTAAATGGATTATTAGAATGAAAAAGAAAATAGAGGGTTAATCCTATTACACACCCAAGAGGAAAAAATTAGTCAATAATGTTCAATAACTACAAATATACATGTATGTTCATATATATTTGGTCGAAAAATTACAAAATAATTAAGTAATTGAGATATATATATACACGGTCCAGTCTAGATGGCTAAGCAGACAGTTCCATGCCTAAAACCGGGAAGTGGACTAGTACTCATCGGTTCCATTAAATTGGAACCAAGAATCAAACTAGCTCTCATGGAACTGTCGATTTCGGTCCGATCCAAGTCCGATCTAAGCGATTCCCAGTTCTTTTGCACACCCCTAGTGACTAGTCTCAGATGAAATGTAGTTTGGATAAGTTTACCTGAGATGGTAGCAATGGTTGGTCCATGAACTCAAACACCGAACTCACAAATACATCCAACGTGTTCACACACACATTCTTGATTGCAAAAGGAAAATTAAGTCGAATAGGGGCTTGCTGCAAATTCTTCGACAATGGCTGCTCATGGAGTTGCAACATTCATTCAGTTTAGCATATCATATTTCCGTTCGAGTCATTGTTTATGAATATCAGTTATTGCTACAAGATTCAAATTATTAACTCCATTTCTCCTGATGATGGACTCTAATTTAGAAGAGCATATCATGACTTAAGAAACTTGTAATTGAAGGAGAAGTGATATAACCATTGCCATTCAAAGGAAAATCTAATTGATCACCTTATAGACATGACTACAGATTAGTGTCAACTCTAATGGGGAGCTCAACCAAAGAGAAGGATCAACCTTGTCAACTCTGATATGAGCGTGCGTGCGTGCGTGCGTGAGAGAGAGAGAGACACAGAGAGAGAGAGAGAGAGAGAGAGACTTTAAGAACTTGAGAGATGCTGCTTTTGAAGTGATCAAAGTTGATGAAAATGGAGGGCCTCTGCACAGAGCAGTTCACTTGAAGCGCCATATGTGAAGATAACATCTCTGTCTCTCCGTATACCTAGGGGGTAAACTCAGGGTTTATATAGTCATAATTATTGTGTCAATGCAATGCAATTATTTATTTTAATTATCCACATAAAATCAAGGATTATTTTATCATTTGAAGATCTAAGCAGCCAACATCATTGCTTAGTTTTTTTTTTTTTTTTTTTGATCGAGAATATTATATATGCTAACCACGTGAACAACCCTTGTCCAGTGAATCAGAACAAAGAAGGTCCAAAAGAACCACGTGAACAACCCTTGTCCAGTGAATCAGAACAAAGAAGGTCCAAAAGAGGTTGGTGTTGGGGGGGTTATTGAGAATGTCAGTTTGGCATCAATCACTTTGACGAGACAGTGATAACATTGAAAATTTCTAATTAGTTGAATGATGATTTAATATCAATACGTTTAAGCCCGCTGGGTTGAGAATTATTGGGGAAAAAGAGAACTTCCGTTTTCGGCTGGCTTAGGCTGGAAGCTATTCATTGTTTTCTCAGGGAATCTTTTGTGTACATATGCTTCCATTCTCAGCTACAGGTGGAGGTGCTACCTGACAGAAATTGCGTTGGGGAGGCTATTTGGCTTTAATTACTAGACTGGACGGTCAAAGGAATATGCTTCTTTTGAATTGTCTCCCTCACATTCTCAAACAGGTAATCTCTTACTTCTGTGAGAATCTTCCATTGACGTGTTATTAACCATAAGAAGACGAGTCTTCGTTTGAAAAAATTTAGTTTCAATTGGCTGGCTTTGAATGCCAACTGGGCTTCTTTAGATGTTCAAATCAAGTTTAAAGCCAGTCAATCGTTTCAAAGAAAGAAAAGAAAGGCCGAAATCAAGATGAATGTCGACCTGGTAAATAACCTAACTTTGTATAGCTGAAAGTTGCCAAATCAATTGAAAGAATTGAAACGAATGCTGGAAAAAGAGCTTCAAAGCTTGAACTTCCATTTTCAATAGTCAGAAGAAGCGCAAATGGCAAGTCTCATCCACAATCATAAACCTATAGTTGATTCAAATTACTTGTCCTCAATCTCTTGCCATCTCGAATTCAAGGTGAAAACCCAGCCAAGGCAAATTCCTCACCCACTTTTCTTTATTTAAGGAAAAAAAAAAAGAGGAAGAAAGAAAGAAAAGCTGATAATAGCATGTCATCTGTAAATGCCAGTGAACGACAATCCTACAGTAATTTTGCAATTCACGTGGCTAACAGAAGAGGGATGGTCAAATGTCCATTGTCTAGGACAATGGTTATAGCAGAAAGGTGTACATGCACCAAGAATAGGATATATCTACACAAGTTAACATGTACGAGTATGTAGCCATCCACTCGTGACCAAAACCTTAGTAAGAAGGAAAGGAGTGCACCTGGGGATCAAAACTAAGTTGAAACTACCTTGTATAAATGAGCATGCGCGTTTATTAGCTCGAGTGGATGAGAGGAATTATAGGTTATTCATTACCTGAAATTTCTTGTTTGCAACCAAACATGCACTCCAAAAGAAAAATCACGGCAAGATCGCCAACACACACACACACACACACACACACACACACACAGAGAAACAGACACAGACACAGACAAACACACAAACACACACACACACACACACTCTCTTGTTTGCAACCAAACATGCACTCCAAAAGCAACCAAACATGCACTCCAAAAGAAAAATCACGGCAAGATCGCCAACACACACACACACAGAGACACACACACAGAGACACACAGACACACACAGACACAGACAAACAGACACAGAAACAGACACACACACACACACACACACTCTTGTTTGCAACCAAACATGCACTCCAAAAGAAAAATCACGGCAAGATCGCCAACACACACACACACACACACACACAGAGACACAGACACAGACACACAGACCAAAGACACAGACACAGAGACACACAGACAGACACAGACACAGACACAGACACAGAGACACAGACACACACACACACACACAGACAGAGACACAGACAGACACAGACACAGACACACACACACACACACACACACACACACACAGAGACACACACACAGACACATAGACACAGAGACACAGAGACACACAGAGACACAGAGACAGAGACAGAGACAGAGACAGAGACAGAGACACACACACACACACACACACAGATATCAAGTACAAACTACGGATTGCAGCGGTGAATTCATCCTGCCTTGGATGAATCACTAGAAAGCTGTGGTTGTAAATTTCTCCGGAGGAAATCAGACATTTTTGAGGTTGCCGCACGACCACGTTCTAAGCAATGAAGATAATCGTCCACTTGAAAAAAGAGAAGCGAATCAAAATTTCAGAATTAGGTTGCACAAAGATACATGAAACCAAAATTAGGAACAATTTGAAACCAAAAGCTTTAGCTATCTTAAATTCATGCATTGAAAATGTCTGTTTCCCATAGGAAACATTTGATGATAAATTTAATCATCTGGACTTAATACCTGACATGACACCATGAGTGACATATGTGATAAGCCCATGTTCCATTTGTTCACCTTTTACTTATGATGATTCTTCAGGAAGGACAGAGAGGATCAAATTCGGTAAAACCAGATACACGAATGCCTTCATTTTCTGCCAAAAAATTCAACAGAAAACATACGTCATTGGCTCCCTGACTAAATGCAAATATGCATTCTGTCTCATAGCTAGTCCAGGGAAAGAATAAATACTTCAGACTCCAACAAAAATGCATATTTTCCAAATATAGGCCCACATCAATGAAACTTCAAGCAATGGTATCTCGTCTGTGTTAGGTTAAACAAATAGAACCTTGTTTCACCATCCACGAATCATAAAGTATCTCTATGAATAAAGCTATTCATCACATACATCTAGACGTTTAATGGCCAAAAGAGAGGGTTGCACTTATCAATTAATGCAATTGTTCACCGTAGAGATAAAAATCCATGATGAAAAAGTCACCTCTTCCTCTAACTTAGTGGGGTCCAACATCATGAGTCCACTGTCAGCCAAACAACAACATATTGCAACTGCATAAACCAACAATTGTATGAGTAGAAATTTCAATTCATGTTGTTACAAGACATGAAAAGCTATACAAAGAACAATGAGCTTCAATTACCAGCAAGATGCTTCAGAGGAATGCCAGCATCTACAAGAGCAGCACATGATGCATTTATTGCACAAGGGAGAAGCTACCAAGATTCAGTCAAGGAAGCTTCATCATAACAACTCATAAGTAACAGAATTGAAATTTTGCATGCAATATTTGCTAAAATATGCGTGCCAAGAAAGTCGAAGATGCTCTATTGGTCCATTTGTCAATAAATGATAAACCCAACGTCGAGAACAGTCACAACTAATAAAGCCTTTATTGTAGTACTGGAGAGTGAAGTGTGACACAAATTGTCTTCTCTTAGTATTAGTTGTTTTCCTAGGCAAGAAGAGCTCACGACGAAATCTAAACCACCATTCAAGCTATGACACTGTCCAAAATATGGCAAAAATTCAGAAGTGGACAAATTCATACCCAAGAAACTCTCAAAGCTGCTTCTGTTCTTTCCATCCACTATTAGTTTCCAAAAACAATATCTCTAATATTTTCCCAGATCAAGCAACATCCTTTAAGATTGATCTCAGCCATCACAAGCATCTAAGGCCAACCGCCATTTAAAATATTTCGATCGTCAAATAGACTAATTAGCAATACAATGTCTGACAACAAACAGAAAAAGGTACTTCAATGGGTCATACACCACACTACAGACAAAGTTTACAAGACCTATCTCCATATGAACGACCTCTAACTAATTCTTCATCTTAGGCATCTCTGCCTTTGTTAAATTATCTACCTATGTAACCCCCAAATGATGACGCATTTTGAAAGACTGCAGAAATCACTTGCATATATAATTTTAGTCATCATGGATACAGCACCATCCTCATGGACAACCTGCAAAATAGAATAGATCACCCAGCATAAGGAAAAAAGGTAACAGACTCAAATCATTGTATCTGACCACCTTGCATCATGAATAGCAAAATTGTCTTGAATCATAAATAGCAGCTGGACAAGAAATCAAGCAAAATCCAGCTAAAAGGAACCTTTGAAGTTCCAGAGGTGTGCACAACGCATTAAAGAAATCACGGTGGGTGTTTGTCTCAGATTCTAGAACTCTCAAGCCGCCAAAATTTTCCAGAGGAGCCATCTTAGATTCATTCCACCAGAATTCAGCAAAAGTGACCGTCAAAGCTCAAGACCAATAAAGAAGCTAATAGGTGTAGTGCTGACTAAAAACAGTATTAACTCTGAAAAAATGTTGGCCTACCGGTTACATCTAGCTGCCAAAATAAGGTGAGGATCGATAGACCAGTTAGGGACACTTAAACCCATACCGTAGGTCAGAAGCTCGACTGAAGGACAACAACCAACATCTAGCATCTAGCATGCTCTCTGCTCATTGAAGTAAAGCGATGCATCCGCTCATTGAATTTACAGAGACCCATGCATAAAGCGAGCAGCTAACCTGAACAATCACCGAGGTCGTGGTATTCGGGTGTATAGTCAGGATGCAGATGCTCTGCAACGTCCTCTTCAGCATATCTCGTATTCCTTCTCCTGCTTTCCTGCAATCACACGAGAATCAATACAATGCGTGCGCACTACTCCGCGGCAACATACGCCCAAAAAAGGGCAAAAGAATTCTCACCAATCTGCCCCGTTTTGGGCTTCCAGATGACCTCGACGGAAGCCTTCTCCGGGTTCTCGTTCTTCTTCGTCCCCGCCTTCGGCCCATAAACCGCGGCAAGAACCTGCGTATTCCCTAAACAACAGAACCCAAATCCCCCCCCCCCAAAAAAAAAAAATAAACAGAACCCACTTCGATTTCAGACGATTTGAGCCGAAAAGAAGCACCTTTATCGAAGAGCTCGCGAAACGAGCCGGATGCCTCGATCATCAGAACGATCACGCGAAGGAACGCAATGCGAGGAGCAGAGGAGTACCTTGAGCCCAGCTCGCGGAGCCGTGAGCCCGGTTGAGGACGCCCCGGGAGCAAGAGAGAGGCCTCAGCTGGTTAGGGTTACGGCCGTCGGCTCGATCGATCTCCATTTCCGTTCTGCACGAGTTCTGGGAATTAGGGTTTTAGGGCTTTTGCCGGATGCAAGACGACGATGGCCGTTGCGCGGCGGTTCGCAGCTAAAACCCCCCACCCCGCGTTTGTTTTTTTTTCGAAAAAAGAGACTGAGGAAATTTTATTATTAGATTTATGAGGTATTTTTTACATCAAATTGAGGGAAATTTTCAAATAAAAACCCAAAATAAGCCTTGTTTTAAATAAGAGTCTGATTCAACCAAAAAAAAAAATTAGAGTCTGAAATAGCTAAATCGTTTCAAATAATAGTCTAAAATAAAACTTATTTTAAATAAAGATCTTATCATATCAATTTCAAAAAATGAGCATAACCCCTCTCAAAACCAAAGGTATTTTAGTCTTTTAAATTTTTATGTTTTATTTTTATGTTTTATTTTTCTTTTATATTTCTTTTTTCTCTCTCTTTCTTTCTTCTTTTTCCCCCTTCCACTCAGGTTGCCCCAACCTGGGCTAACAAGGGCAACCCACCACCCACCCTAGGCAAGACAACCCTCAATAGATTTGGCTCGAGCCTCGCTAGCCCGAAAAGGGTGCCTGAGGCGGGCGACCTCTGCCAACCATCGATAGCAATGTGCAGGGGAGGGAATAGGAAAAAGAAAAGGATAAAAAAAGTAAAAACATGGTTACAGTTTTTTTTTTTTTACCAAAATACTCTTTCTAGAATGACCAAAATAGTCACCGACTGGCCAAAGGCCTTTATTTGAGATAATTTGGCCATTTTAAGTCATTATTTGAAACAATTTGACCATTTCATGTCCTTATTTGAAAGAAAATTCATTTCGGGTCTTTCTTTGAAAAAATGATAATACTTTAGACTCTTATTTAAAATTTTCCCTAAAGTTGAGATTTAGCATATTTCCTTAAAAGAAATAAATACTTGTAGGATGAGAATGGTTAACATAGAGTAAAAGACGTGTGAGATAGTAATAGTGTGAAGTAAAATCTATATTCACCTTTGACCAAAAAAAAAAAAAATCTCTATTCACCCTCTTAACTAACTAGTAAAAAACCACGCACTCTACGAGGGAAATAATAAGATAACAATAAATGTTTTAAGACTTGGTTGATTCAGAAGAATAAGTCAAAAATAAAAGACAATCTTAGTTAGCTAAGAAGGTGAAAGATAAGCGAATTTTAATTCTACTTGCCATTAGGCTTAGTTCTTATCAATTTAAGGGTGGACAATTCCTACTGGGAACTAGGAAATGTCCACTAAGAATCGATTCTGAAAAATTAGAATCACGAACCACTTGTTGATTCCATTGACCCACTTAGGAATCAAACTTGGTAGGTTTATAAAATCGGTTGAAAAGTCCACATTTCGAAAGAGGCATGAGACTTAAAAGTAAGTGACAAGATCGAAAGTCGAAGACAACCAAAAAGCGACAGTAATAGATGAAGCGATGAGGCCGAAGGCATTGATGTAAATTGCAAGATCCTGTCATTTCCGCATATTATATTCCAACAATTGGTATCAAAAAAAGGTTGGGATCAGATTTCTTGATTGTGATTTGGAGTTTTTACTTGTCTGATTATTATCTGGAAATTCCGTTACTACAATTATGTTTGAGAGGAAATCTGAAATTGAGAAGTTTAACGGGAGCAACAACTTTGTGTTATGGAGCATCAAGATGCGGGCATTATTGACAACCCAAGGTTTGACCAAGGCACTAGATGGTGAAAATGAGTTGTCAATTATAATAAAAGCCTTAGAGAGGGTGGAGCTAATGAAAAGAACAAAGAGCACAATCTTGTTAAATTTGTCGGATGATATTTTAATAGAGGTTGCTGAGGAGAAGGATGCCGCAGTATTATGGGCAAAACTTCAAGCACTCTATGTGAAGAAAGGTTTGAACAATCATTTATACATGTTGAAGAAAATGTTTCAATTTAGATATGTTGAAAGTACGTATATCAAAAGCCACCTAGATGAGTTTAATAAACTCATGATGGATCTGAAGAACATCGATAAGATACTTGATGATGAAGAACTAAGCATGATGTTGTTAGCCTCTTTACCGGAGTCATGGGAGCACTTTATTGATTCATTGCTGTAGGGGCGTACTACAATTACCTCAGAAGAGGTAAAGTCCACTTTATTCTCTAAGGAGTGGCAGAGAAAGTTGCGAGATGACGGTTTGGCGCAAGGAGTAGCGCAAGCACTGACGATTCGAGGTAGAGAACAACATCGAGGGCTTAGTAGCAACAGAGGTAAAAGCATATCGAAATTAGGCCATAGAAAGTCCAAGGGACGCGTGAAGTGCTTTGAGTGTCACGAGGAGGGACACATTAAGAGAGATTGTCCAAAGCAGAAGAATAAAGTTGATAGGCAGAATGCCACAAGCAGTATAACAAACATTGCCGAATGGAGCAATAGTGAATGAGAAAGCTGTTTTATGTGTGACTACTACTTCGTTAGGAGACGAATGGATGCTAGATTTGGGGTGTTCTTATCATATGACGCCTCATAAGAACTGGTTTGCTACTTACCAGACTATTACTACTTAACAGATTGCATATGGTGGTGGGCTTCTTTTGGGGAATAACGCAGTATGTAAGGATATGGGGATAAGGACAATTCGAATTTGGATGCACGATGGGGTAGTGCGCACATTGACAGATGTAAGGCATGTACCAGAGCTCAAGAAGAACTTTATTCTTTTTGGACACTCGATGACATCGAGTGTAGGTATACTGCTGAAGGTGGAGTACTGAAGATCTCTTGAGGTGCCATGACAGTGATGAAAGGGAAGAAAGTGAATACTCTCTATCATCTACTAGGAAGAGACCGTGATCGGAACCGCTATAGTTTCATCAAGTGAGTTAGACTCTAACTTAATTCAGTTATGGCATATGCGTTTAGGGCACATGAGTGAGGTGGATATGATGATACTAAGTGAAATAGGGTTGTTGAAGGGTCAGAAAACAGGGAAAGCTGGACTTATGTGAGCACTGCATCTTTGGGAAGCAGCACCGAGTTAAGTTTACTACAGCTATTCATTTGACCAAGCGACCAGTTGAATATATTCACTCAGACGTCTCGGGCCCATCTTCAGTTCCTTCAAAAGGAGGTGCTCGATATATGCTAACATTTATCAACGGCTATTCGAGAAAGGTATGGGTATACTTTCTAAAGCACAAATATAAAGTGTTTGATCGGTTCAAGAAATTTAAGGCATTGATTGAGAAGCAGTCATATAAAGAAATAAAGTGCTTGAGAACTGATAATGGCATGGAGTTCTGTGGTAAAAATTTTACTGAGTTCTGCGAGAAATAATGTATTGTAAGACACCGCACAGTACCTGGGACACCACAGTAGAATGGTGTGGCAGAACAGAAGAACAGAACTTTGCTTGAGCTAACTCGATGCATGCTTTCACATGCAAGACTTGGCAAAGAATTTTGGGCCGAAGCAGTAAACATGGCATGTTACCCGATTAATCGATATCCATCATCTGCTATCGAGTGGAAGACTCCTGAGTAAGTATGGTCGGAGAAACCTGTTGATTATTCCGGATTACGTATATTTGAATGTCTTGCATATGCTTATGCGAGTGATGGTAAGCTTGAGCCGAGGGCGAAGAAATGCATATTTCTAGGTTATGTACATGTGGTGAAAGGCTACCGGTTGTGGTGCACCTATCCCAGATCACTCAGTTTTCTAATCAGAAAAGATGTGATCTTCGATGAGACTGTAATACTTCAACAGAGGAGTTCTGAGACACAATTAGCAGAGAAGATAGATCATGGTGTCATTAGTGAGGTGGAGCTTCAAGTGGAGACTCCGGAGACCTCGAAAGTAACAAAAGTTGAGACTGCAGATGAAGTCGCAGTTCCTGAAATCGGTGATGGTGAACAAACAGCAAAGCCGCAGCATACTATAGCCGCAAATAGATAGAGAAGGCAAATTAAATTACCGGTACGTTATGGTTATACAGATATTTCTTATGCATTGACTATAGGTAATGAGGTGAAGACAGATGAGCCTTCGTCTTACTCTGAGGCGATGGCTAGTTCGAAGTCGTCGCAATGGCTAAGAGCCATAAGTAAAGAGATAGAATCACTCCATCAAAATCAGACATGGGAGCTTGTCAAAGTACCCGAGAGCCAAAAGATTATAGGAAATAAATGGATCTTCAAACGGAAAGAGGGCATTCACGGTGTCGAGGCAGAGAGGTATAAGGCGAGACTTGTGGAGAAGGGATATACACAGCGTGAGGGCATTGACTACAATAAGGTGTTCTCTCCTAAGATAAGACATAAATCTATTCGTGTTTTACTTGCCTTAGTTGCTTCGCAGGATCTCGAGTTAGAGCAGCTAGATGTGAAAACTGTGTTTCTTCACGATGAGTTGGAGGAGCAGATTTACATGAGACAGCTAGAGGGATTTGCTATTCCGGGTAAGAAAGATCATGTTTGCTTGTTGAAGAAATCTTTGTATGAGCTAAAACAATCTCCTAGGCAGTGGTATAAACATTTTGATGCTTTCATGGCTAGTCAAGACTATTCAAAAAGTCAGATGAATAGCTGTGTCTACTTTAGGAGATTGGAGAATGGTTCTGTGATTTATCTACTCTTATATGCTGATGATATGCTGATAGCAGCTAAGAATATATCTGATATTGACATGCTAAAGAGGCGGTTAAATGCTGAATTTGAGAGGAAAGATTTAGATGCTGCAAAGGAAATATTGGGTATGGAGATTTTGTGTGATGGGACTGCAGGAGTTTTACGTCTTTCTCAGAAGAAATATATTGAGAAGATCGTGGCACGTTTTAATATACAATTGGCAAAATCTGTAAGTACACCTTTAGCGAAGCATTTTAAAATTTCAGATAAATTATCACCTCAGACTGAGGAGAAGCATATGTCTCGTGTTCCTTATTCTGGTGTTGTGGGTAATATTATGTATGTTATTGTGTGTACTAGGCATGATATTCATAAGCTGTGAGCGTGGTTAGTCTCTATATGAAGTGTCATGGTAAAGCTCATTGGGAAGCTGTGAAGTGGATTCTCAGATATTTGAATGGGACAACAAACGTTGGTATAGTGTATCGGAGGGACAGCAATGGCAGTGAGACCACTGGTTTTGTGGATTCGGATCACGCCGGTGACTTGGATGATCACAGGTCTTTAGCAAGGTACATATTTATGCTAGCGGGTGGTGCAGTTAGTTGGAAAGCATCCTTATAAGATCACATTGCCTTGTCTTCGACTGAGGCAAAGTACATGGCACTAACCTTTATAGCGAAGGAGGCGATATGGTTACAAAGTTTGCTCTCGGACTTTGGGTTAGAACATCGAAAATTGTGGATATACACGATGATAACCAATGTGCGATATATTTAGCGTATAATCCAGTTTATCACGAGCAAACGAAGCATATTAACATCAAGTACCACTTCATCCAAGATGTCTTAACTAAGGGTAATGTTTTTGTCAAAAAAATTGCTACAGCAGATAACCTAGCAAACATAATGACTAAGTCTGTTCCTTTGGCGAAACTTAAGCTCTACTTGAACTCTATTAGCGTCTGTGGAGAGTGAGTGCTCATCGGGGCATTGGGAGAGCAGTATGGATAATGAGCACTATCATTTGGCTTCAAACATCGAGTCAATGTGGAGAATTGTTAAATTAATGTCTCGAATTTGAATTCGAATAACGATTTGTTAAATTGAATTTCTTGATAAAGATTTCCCAAGTAGATTTCAAATTGGATGAGGAAATTCGATGGACTCTTGAAAATTTACAAAAGAGAAAATAATAGAAATAATAATAATAAATGTTTTTCTCTTCTTCCTTTGCATTTACGAATTCCCATTGAAAAAGAGAATCAGACCGTGGGGCCCAGAGTCAAAGTTGTTGACTTTGGGCACACATGTATAATAATATAAATGAATTCCCTTTGGCGTAAAGCTGCTGAAGCCCTCTGCACGTAAAAAGACAATGAGCGCCACTTGCTGAAGCCTACGAAGAAGATACTGAGTTTATGTCTAAGTGAGTTGTTTATTTATAAACACTTTGGGTTTTGGGTTAAATCTAGGTGTGGGAAACACTTGCGCGTGTGAGCGATTGTAAACTCTGATTCTCCGATTATAGTGGATTATTTGTTGCTAGCTCTCCCCGTGGATGTAGGTACCGATACTCGGACCGAATCACATAAATTTCTGGTGTCCTTATTATTTCTCGTTTATTTTCTAGTGATTTCGCGTTGATATAAATTACAAAATCATGTTGTTTTCGTGTATTATATTCCAAAAAGTGTGACTTGACCGTCCAAATATGGATTTGGTCGATTTTAGCCCCCCAAAGAGAGGATTTGGCCCTGCGATCAGTAAAAAGCAGAAAATGAAATTACGTTGCTAGCTAATCAAAATTTCATTATTATGGAAAGCATCAATGAAAACCAAACATGTTTGAATTAGTCATAAACCAAATCATATTCTACCTTTCACAATCAGTACATACATCCTTGTCTCATATAATAATAGGGTAGGAATTTCCGATAAATATGGCCGAAGAACAAGTGTTATTTTGCTATTTTTTCATTGTCCAAGGTCATGGTCTAATTTGTATGATTAAGCAATCGTGTTTTGCATATTGCATTGTTGTACGATGGTTTCAAGCACTTGCATATGGTTCGACAATTACAATAATCCAAAGCAAAGCACTCGCAATATTTTTATATAGGCCTATCATGTGAATGTCTAGCTCGTGTGAAAAATGGTTGAGATAAAACACTGGCTACGAGACACATATTTGGCATAGTGCATATCATTACCGTTTCTAATGTAAACACCCGCCGGAAAATCATTCGGGATTTCCCCTTCGATGCTGTTGACGTTAATGGCTTCTCCTAATTTAGTAACTGGAGCAAAATTTCTCTGCACAATTAGCGTCTCACAGGATCTTCGATATATGAACTTCACCGTGTTGTGAATATTGTCTTAAAAGCCAGTCTTGATAAGTTTTACCTGAGATGGGAGCAATGGTTAGTCCATGAACTCAAAAACCGAACTTACAAATGCGTCCAATGCATTCAAGCATGAGTTCTTGATTATGCTCGGAAAATCAACTCGAAGAGGGGCTTGCTGCAAATATTTTGACAATCGCTGCTCACAAATTTGCATCATTCAGTCAGAACAGATGATATCTTCGTCCGAGTTAGAGCTTCAAGATTTGAATGAATTTTAAACTCTAATTCGCCTGATCACAGACTCAATTTACGTAGGATGAAATTTTCAAATATTAACATCGAGAGCAACAAGATTTACATGTTTAAAACAAAACAGACCTCAGTTCTTGCTGCACGCAGTTACAAAAACTATGTAATGTTGCTTCACGTATGTACCTTTAGGCTTGGAGAACTAATGGAGGTTCTGAGGCGTTCAACGTTGGAAGAGATAGAATGCCTACTAGCGGATGCATTCACATGCAAAGCGAAAGAGAGAGAGAGAGAGAGAGAGAGAGAGAGAGAGAGAGAGAGATATATATATATATATATATATATATATATATATATATATATATATATATATATATATATATAGAAGAGGAAATTCAGCTCGTTGTGTCTTAAGTCTTTCAAGATCAGTAGTGATGGGCTGATAAAGATTGAGTTCTTCCCACATACCTTCCAAAGCACTATAATACTCTCCAAGAGACTTGTCTCCCTGTTTAAAATTAAAGATCTTCTCATATAGTTCATAAACTCTAGACATATTTTTGTCTTGTGAGTAACTCTCCATAAGATCATCCCATACTCCCTTAGCAATTGTGTGGAACATGACATTAGCAGCGATGGACGGTTCCATGCTATTCCATAACCACACCAAAAGTGTATGATTCTCTCTCATACAATCACTATAGTCTCTAGAATTTTCAACAGGAGGGTCTGTGGTAAGATAATGGAGTTTCCCTTTGGCATTACTATAAACCTTCACAGCTTCGGTCCATAACAAGTAATTGGAGGATCCATTTAATTTAATAATGGTAATTTGAATATTGACACTATCTGTAAGAGCCTTAGTATCACTCATGACGATAATCTCAATATAAATATATCTACCACTAATCAAGAAGGCTGAAACTTTAGTGCAAGAAACAAAACATCAACACTAATGTATAATCAGATGTAATTGGCTCCATCAATTAACTAAAAGGATGCTGAAAACTCATAAATATAGACTGCTATATAGAAGAAAATATCTGACCAGAAATCTCGATTTAAATAATTATATGTTTGACGGAAACCCAACAAGACCAGTCAACCATAATCAATGAAGTACTCTGATTCTTGAATCCACTAATCAGTAAGTGTTGTGATCCATGTTCACAAACCGAACCTGATGAATCTGATATCTTCTGATCTCATATTATCAAGACTTGAAGGAAAAACAGATAAAAATTGCAGCTTTAGGTGGCTGCGCACCAGAGAAAAAGTAGGGTTACTAGGGGACTCCAAACCAGTAATAGGATCAAGTAATCAGGTAGTTAGATTTGCTCTGATACCATGTAACAAAGCTGATTAGAGAACCCGCAGCAAATAGCAAGAGAGAAAGAAGGAAGAGAGAAGGAATAGAGAGGAGGAGGAAGAGGAGGAGAATGTAAAAGAAAGAAACAAAGAGGGGGCTGTAGATTTCTGTAGTAACAGAAACCCTACACCCATTGTGTTTATATTAAATATAAATTGTATATGACCATAATATCCTTATGTAAGTAAAAAAAGAAATAAAACTCTGAAAAAAAAAAATAACTCAATTAAAGTAACTTTAACAATTTGCAACTTCTCATATATGTGCATAGTTTACTATGCCTGTGGATCGATATGCTTCATTTGGGAAATAAAAGTTCCATGGAAGCCATATGGAACTCGGCAGGGCAATGTGATCTTGGCGACGGGCTCGCCAGAAAAATTCTTGCAGTTGATTAGATATACCTGCAATCCAGTAACGGAAATGCCTCAATCTAGATGCAACATAAAAATTCATCAATAAAGATTGTAAGTGCTGCGATTATTCATGTACTTGGGAGGTATCAATTGATTCATTGTGAACGAAAGTGATTATCCAGCCATCGTCCTCTTCGAATCCGTTTTCTTTAGGGACAAATGCAGCACCAGCGCAGAAGATGTTCTCTCCAAATTCATGATAATCCAACATGATCGCATCTTCGAACCGGTTCTCTTTCTGGTGCATAGAAGAACAAATGGCACGTTAATGACCTTACTGTGATCAAAGAAAAGGTGACAAGATCAAAGTGGGGGAAAGCCTTTGTTTACTAAGGAAATTCCAGTTCTCGGTTGGTCAAGATATAACTTGGCTAGGCCACCATACTTGGGCATGCCTGAGCTCATCACAATTACATATCAGAATAGATATCGAGAACGATTGGTAAAAAAGACCTGTAAATTCGGAGGAAAATGGTATTCTATATTATAGTCACCTGAGATTGAGCTTGCTGAGGAATCTACAACTTGGGTGTATCCATATCTGTTTTTAAGGCCTGTGAAGTTACTGCTGATCATAGGGAAGTCCATCGAATATTTTGTCCCAGTGAGATTTCTTTCCTTAACTTCTCCGGTTTTCATGTTTAATCTCCATTCATAAGCACGAGAAAAAAATGACCCTTCTTCTTCTTCTTCAGCTGTTGCAGAGACATTTTCTTCACTTGATTTAATTGGCTTGAATCTCTTAGAGAACCATTGGAATTTGTCCAACCCAAAATCAGGGCCCGGGATGATTGATTCGAGAGCCCTGCACGCCCACACTACAACCTGTAATTCAGCTTCATGAAATAAGTCCGTAGCTTTTCGAAAAATGATCCTCGGAAAAAAGAATGCTTAACTCCAGATTATTTTACCTCATCGCCATCCTCAAAACAGTTCAGAATGTGAAATGTGCAGTTTGTTTCAACGTCAAACCATTGCATGGAGTTTCCATCACCATAGCGAGGCATTATCCCAATCCTTGCATACTCTTTCTTGTTGAATCGTATCAATCTACAAGATGAATGAAAATATTGCCGCTAGTCAAACATTGTTTTAGTTTTTCGTCTGTATGAAAGAATGGGAATTGGCAAGAAAATGAATGTTCTAATAAGGACAGCGGGAAACTCACGGTCCTCCTCTGACCAGTCGGTTTATGTCTATTGTAAGTGGAAAATCCATGATCACATTGTACCTGCAGAGCCAGCGTCTACATTTATAATTGCAAGCTTATATAGATGCCTGAACTATGATGTGTACTTGTCAAATATATTGCTAACCTCTGAGTAACACCAATCTCGTGGCAGAGGCTACATCGGTCGAGTTTGAGATCAGCTTTATGAAGTAATTTCTTCCCATCAGCTGAATTTGAATCAAAAGGCCATCAAGATACTACCAATTTTGACAATGAAATTGGATGAAGCTCACCTTAATAAGTTCTTTGAAAATTACCTGAGATGACACCGAGTTCCATGAAAGGCTTTACTGCATCAACCCCAATTATAACTAACTCTCCTGTACCTGGAGCTCTCTGCCACATGAAGAAAAACACTAGGGAGTTTGGTTTTTATTTGTCATATTCAAGAAATGCACAATGCTTATGTCTGTGCAGGTTCATGAAGACACACCTTTGGATGGCTCGTGAATGGTCGATTCCAATCTCTATCTACATTCCAATTGCCAAGAGTCTCTAGTGTAAAAATGTCAATCTCTTGAGGCATGTGATTTTCTGCAATCGAGTAGAATTTCCCTCCGTGCTCAAAAACATTCGTGTTGCTAATCAGTTTGTTCACTGTCCCAAATCTCAACTGGAAAGAAGTTCAAAATGGGGCAGAATTCTTGGTCAGTAATGCTTTATATGAGATGTTCATGATGAACTGCTCTTACAGCACTGCAGAATTAAATTGCCGAGACTGCATGTGTCAATAAATAAGCTAAGAATGAAAGAGGAACTTAAGTAGATCAGTGAACGAACCAAATTTAGTAGATAAGCTGACAAAATGGCCGGTGGATCACCCTCTATGGCGGGTAAAAAGGATGGTCTGTTCCTTTGTTTTTCTAGTTGTATGTTTCAGTTTCGACATGTCTGTTGTTGTAGTGGACAGTCCATCTCCCATCACTATCTTTGTCGATGTACACGGCATGAAGCATCCCTTCTCCATCAATCCAAGTGTGACTCGACTGTCCAAATACGGATTTGGTTGATTTTAGCCCTCCAAAGAGAGGATTTGGCCCTGCGATCCGTGAGAAACAGAAATAAATCAACATTGCTGGCTAAACGAAATTTTATTTATATGAAAAGCATTCGTTAAAGCCAGACATCTCATGTGGACATTACCCTTTTATGGATTATCGGGTAGGAAGTTTAGATAAATACAGCAGAAGAACGAGTGTCGTATGTTGTTATTCTTTCATTTTCCACGGCCATAGCCAAATTTGTACGACTAGGCCATTTTTTTTTGCATATTGTATTGTTGTACGATGATTTATGTCGAGCACTTGCATCGCATTCGACTATTCATAAAAAGTATAGCATAGTTCACTATGTCATGTCTCCGTTATCTGTTTTTTTCATAGGCCAATCATTTGAATGTCTGGCTTTTGTGTAAAAAACTTGAGATAAACCATTCACTACAAGACACAATTTTGGCATGGTGCGTGTCCTTACCGTTTCTAATGTAAACGCCCGACGGAAAATCATCCGGAATTGTCCCTTCAATGTCGTCGACGTTAACAGCTTCTCCTAATTCACTGACTGGGCGAAATTTCCCTGCACAACTCAAATAATTCAAGGAGAAACCAATCGTCTTCTCACAAGATCTTCAATATAACTACGGTGTTGTGACTACTATAGAGGTGAGCATGGTTCGGGTGGATAGTTCCCACTTTAGAATTAGGAATCGCCAACTAAGAACCAATTCTGAAAAATTGGAACCGAGACTTATTTGTTGGTTTCATGGATCCACCCGGGAACCAAACAGCCAATCCAGTCCGATTCCTGAGTGGGTCCATGGAATCAGTCCTCAATCTCTACAAAATTGGATTCATCAATTAATATCACGATGAACCTATTTTCTATTTAGAGCACCAATGTTTATTTGGTCTTATATTTGGCTAAATTTGCGAGTCATTAATTTTGATTAAAGATTGAGAACTATAGGGTAAAACAAATAAATACTCGTTAGTTAAAAACTTAATTTCTTTTAAGGTCATAGTGTGATCCTCTTATAGTTTCTTGGCACTAGAAACATGAGAAGAGTTAGACTTCTAACATATTAATCGCTTCATCCATCTTTTTTCAAAGTCAACCTAATTTAATCATGGAAATGGCCTAGGATAGACATGATTATACTATTAAAATGAGTCGTTGGCTCTTAATTTTGTATCATGACAACAAAACGACACAACATTTATGGACATCTCCAATTGATTCTCTCCTTTCTTTATATTTGTTTATTTTGTTTTGGTTGAGAAAGCAAGTAAATGGATTATTAGAATGGAAAAAATATATATATAGAGGGTTAATCCTATTACACACCCAAGAGAAAAAACAATTAGTCAATAATGTTCAATAACTACAAATATACATGTATGTTCATATATATTTGGTCGAAAAACTACAAAATAATTAAGTAATTGAGATGGAATCTCTTTTTTTAATACACACACACACACACACACACACACACACACACATGGTCCCGTCCAAATGGCTAGGTAGACGGTTCCACGCCTAAAACCGGGAACTGGACTAGTATTCATCGGTTCCATTAAATTGGAACTAGAAACCAAACCGACTCTCATGGGAACTGCTGATTTCGGTCTGGTCCGGTCCGGTCCAATCTAAGCGGTTCCCAGTTCTTTTGCATACCCCCTAGTGACTAGTCTGAGATGAAATGGAGTTTGGATAAGTTTACCTGAGATGGTAGCAATGGTTGGTCCATGAACTCAAACACTGAACTCACAAATACATCCAACGTGTTCACACACACATTCTTGATTGCGCTAGGAAAATCAAGTGGAATAGGGGCTTGCTGCAAATTCTTCGACAATGGCTGCTCATGGAGTTGCAACATTCATTCAGTTTAGCATATCATATTTCCGTTCGAGTCATTGTTTTTGAATATCAGTTATTGCTACAAGATTCGAATTATTAACTCCATTTCTCCTGATGATGGACTCTAATTTAGATGGGCATATCATGATTTAAGAAACTTGTAATTGAAGGAGAAGTGACATAACCATTGCCATTCAAAGGAAAATCTAATTGATCACCTTATAGACATGACTACAGATTAGTGTCAACTCTAATGGGGAGCTCAACCAAAGAGAAGGATCAACCTTGTCAACTCTGATATGAGCGTGCGTGCGTGCGTGCGTGCGTGAGAGATAGAGAGAGAGAGAGAGAGGGATACTTTAAGAACATGAGAGATGCTGCTTTTGAAGTGATCAAAGTTGATGAAAATGGAGGGCCGCTGCACAGAGCAGTTCACTTGAAGCGCCATATGTGAAGACAACATCTCTCTGTCTCTCCTTCTACCTAAGGGGTCAACACAGGGTTTATATACTCATAATTATTGTGTCAATGCAATGCAATTATGTATTTTAATTATCCACATAAAGTCAAGGATTATTTTATCATTTGAAGATCCATCCAGCCAACGTCATTGCTTTGTTTGCATACAATGAAAGAGGACATTAAGTTAGGCTGGACCATATTGGACAAAGATGTCTCAATTTACCAAGGATGACACAATATTATATCTATCGTCACACACCAATCATTAATTGATGTGACATGCTAATAGTCATTACAGTATTTACCTCCACTCTCTCTATGATATCTAAAATGGGTCGAAACTAGCATCATGTTTGGCATGCTCTAGTTTTTTTTTTTGGTAACCGAGGATCCGCCTAAGACCCCTTGAGTGTCACACCGCTTGCCAGTGCCCGGTGGCACCATCAGACGTCGGCACAAGCCACTCTTCAGTATCAATACCTCGAGGGAAACTAGCACAAGACCCACCACCATGGCCCCCACTTAAGATGTGTATTGACAACACAGAGAGTTCGAACCTCAACCTCATCAAAGAAGGAGAGAATGCCCAACCAACACAGCTACCCACCACCGGTGGGTGGCATGCTCTAGTTGGTTGTTGCATACCCATCAATTGATGATTCCTTACGTCAGGAGACTCATAATCTTGGATTATTTTATTGAGAATGTCAGTTTGGCATCAATCACTCTGACGAGACAATGATAACATTGAAAATTTCTAATTAGTTGACTGATGATTTAATATCAATACGTTTAAGCCCGCTGGGTTGAGAATTATTGGGGAAAAAGAGAACTTCCGTTTTCGGCTGGCTTAGGCTGGAAGCTATTCATTGTTTTCTCAGGGAATCTTTTGTGTACATATGCTTCCATTCTCAGCTACAGGTGGAGGTGCTACCTGACAGAAATTGCGTTGGGGAGACTATTTGGCTTTAATTACAAGACTGGACGGTCAAAGGAATATGCTTCTTTTGAATTGTCTCCCTCACATTCTCAAACAGGTAATCTCTTACTTCTGTGAGAATCTTCCATTGACGTGTTATTAACCATAAGAAGACGAGTCTTCGTTTGAAAAAATTTAGTTTCAATTGGCTGGCTTTGAATGCCAACTGGGTTTCTTTAGATGTTCAAATCAAGTTTAAAGCTAGTCAATCGTTTCAAAGAAAAAAAAAGAAAGGCCGAAATCAAGATGAATGTCAACCTGGTAAATAACCTAACTTTGTATAGCTGAAAGTTGCCAAATTGGTTGAAACAATTGAAACGAATGCTGGAAAAAGAGCTTCAAAGCTTGAACTAACATTTTCAATAGTCAGAAGACGAGCGGATGGCAACTATCATCCACAATCATAAACCTATAGCTGATTCAAATTACTTGTCCTCAAACTCTTGCCATCTTGAATTCAAGGTGAAAACCCAGCCAAGGCAAATTCCTCACCCACTTTTCTTTATTTAAGGAAAAAAAAAGCTGATAATAGCATATCATCTGTAAATGCAGTGAACGACAATCCTACAGTAATTTTGCAATTCATGTGGCTAACAGAAGAGGGATAGTCAAATGTCCACCGGCTAAGACAATGTTTATAGCAGAAAGGTGCACATGCACCAAGAATAGGATATATCTACACAGGTTGTCATGTACGAGTATGTAGCCATCCACTTGTGACCAAAACCTCAGTAAGAAGGAAAGGAGTGCACCTGGGGATCAAAACTAAGTTGAAACTACCTTGTATAAATGAGCATGCGTGTTTATTAGCTCGAGTGGATGAGAGGAATTATAGGTTATTCATTACCTGAAATCTCTTGTTTGCAACCAAACATGCACTCCAAAAGAAAGATCACGGCAAGATCGCCAACATATGTATATTATATATGTGTAACTGCTTATCAATAGATGTCTAAAACAACTCTGTGGAAGTCAGCCACATATATACCCGCTATGTGCAGCATCATTGAAAGATCTACCCTAAAGTTAATGAAATTTTCACAAAGAAAGACAATTACAAGGGGTCAATATCAAGTACAAACTACGGATAGTAGCGGTGAATTCATCCTGCCTTGGATGAGTCACTAGAAAGCTGCGGTTGTAAATTTCTCCGGAGGAAATCAGACATTTTTGAGGTTGCCGCACGACCACGTTCTAAGCAATGAAGATAATCATCCACTTGAAAAAAGAGAAGCGAACAAAATTTCAGAATTAGGATGCACAAAGATACGTGAAACCAAAATCAGGAAAATTTGAAACCAAAAGCTTTAGCCATCTTAAATTCATGCATTGAAAAAGTCTGTTTCCCATAGGAAACGTTTGATGATAAATTTAATCATCTGGACTTAATACCTGACATGACACCATGAGTGACAGATGTGATAAGCCCCTGTTCCATTTGTTCACCTTTTACTGATGATGATTCTTCAGGAAGGACAGAGAGGATCGAATTCGGTAAAACCAGATACACGAATGCCTTCATTTTCTGCCAAAAAATTCAACAGAAAACATACGTCATTGGCTCCCTGACTAAATGCAAATATGCATTCCGTGTCATAGCTAGTCCAGGGAAAGAATAAATACTTCAGACTCCAACAAAAATGCATATTTTCCAATTATTCTTTAGAAAACAAAGAAAGATTGTCGAGAGAAAAACCTGTTCACTGTTTAAATAAACTGCCCACATCAATGAAACTTCAAGCAATGGTATCTCGTCTGTGTTAGGTTAAACAAATAGAACCTTGTTTCACCATCCACAAATCATAAAGTATCTCTATGAATAAAGCTATTCATCACATACATCTAGACGTTTAATGGCCAAAAGAGAGGGTTGCACTTATCGATTAATGCAATTGTTCACCATAGAAATAAAACTCCATGATGAAAAAGTCACCTCTTCCTCTAACTTAGTGGGGTCCAACATCACAAGTCCACTTTCAGCCAAACAACAACATATTGCAACTGCATAAACCAACAATTGTATGAGTAGAAATTTCAATTCATGTTGTTACAAGACATGAAAAGCTATACAAAGAACAATGAGCTTCAATTACCAGCAAGATGCTTCAGAGGAATGCCAGCATCTACAAGAGCAGCACATGATGCATTTATGGCACAAGGGAGAAGCTACCAAGATTCAGTCAAGGAAGCTTCATCATAACAACTCATAAGTAACAGAATTGAAATTTTGCATGCAATATTTGCTAAAATATGCGTGCCAAGAAAGTCGAAGATGCTCTATTGGTCCATTTGTCAATAAATGATAAATCCAACGTCGAGAACAGTCACAACTAATAAAGCCTTTATTGTAGTACTTGAGAGTGAAGTGTGACACACATTGTCTTCTCTTAGTATTAGTTGTTTTCCTAGGCAAGAAGAGCTCACAACAAAATCTAAACCACCATTCAAGCTATGACACTGTCCAAAATATGGGAAAAATCCAGAAGTGGACAAATTCATACCTAAGAAACTCTAAAAGCTGCTTCTGTTCTTTCCATCCACTATTAGTTCCCAAAAACAATATCTGATCTAATATTTTCCCAGATCAAACAACATCCTTTAAGATTGATCTCAGCCATCACAAGCATCTAAGGCCAACCGCCATCTAAAATATTTCGATCATCAAATAGCCTCTAATTAGCGATACAATGTCTGACAACAAACAGAAAAAGGTACTTTAATGGGTCATACACCAGACTACAGACAGTTTACAAGACCTATCTCCACGTGAATGACCTCTAATTAATTCTTCATCTTAGGCATCTCTGCCTTCGTTAAATTATCTACCTATGTAACCCCCAAATGATGACGCATTTTGAAAGACCGCAGAAATCACTTGCATATATAATTTTAGTCATCATGGATACAGCACCATCATCATGGACAACCTGCAAAATAGAATAGATTGCCCAGCATAAGGAAAAAAGGTAACAGACTCAAATCATAGTATCTGACCACCTTGCATCATGAATAGCAAACTTGTCTTGCATCATAAATAGCAGCTGGACAAGAAATCAAGCAAAATCCAGCTAAAAGGAACCTTTGAAGTTCCAGAGGTGAGCACAACGCATTAAAGAAATCACGGTGGGTGTTTGTCTCAGATTCTAGAACTCTCAAGCCACCAAAGTTTTCCAGATGAGCCATCTTAGATTCATTCCACCAGAATTCAGCAGAAGTGACTGTCAAAGCTCAAGACCAATAAAGAAGCTAATAGGTGTAGTGCTGATTAAACGCATTATTAACTCTGAAAAAATGTTGGCCTACGGGTTACATCTAGCTGCCAAAATAAGGTGAGGATCGATAGACCAGTTAGGGACACTTAAACCCATACAGTAGGTGTGAAGCTCAACTGAAGGACAACAACTAACATCTAGCATCTAGCATAATGCGAGCAGCTAACCTGAACAATCACCGAGGTCGTGGTATTCGGGTGTATAGTCAGGATGCAGATGCTCTGCAACGTCCTCTTGAGCACCATCTCGTATTCCTTCTCCTGCTTTCCTGCAATCACACGAGAATCAATACAATGCGCGCGCGCTCCTCCGCGGCAACATACGCCCAAAAAAGGGCAAAAGAATTCTCACCAATCTGCCCCGTTTTGGGCTTCCAGATGACCTCGACGGAAGCCTTCTCCGGGTTCTCGTTCTTCTTCGTCCCCGCCTTCGGCCCATAAACCGCGGCAAGAACCTGCGTGTTCCCTGAACAACAAAACCCAAATCCCCCCGAAAAAATAAACAGAACCCACTTCGATTTCAGACGATTTGAGCCGAAAAGAAGCACCTTTATCGAACAGCTCGCGAAACGAGCCGGATGCCTCGATCATCAGAACGATCACGCGAAGGAACGCAATGCGAGGAGCAGAGGAGTACCTTGAGCCCAGCTCGCGGAGCCGTGAGCCCGGTTGAGGACGCCCCGGGAGCAAGAGAGAGGCCTCAGCTGGTTAGGGTTACGGCCGTCGGCTCGATCGATCTCCATTTCCGTTCTGCACGAGTTCTGGGAATTAGGGTTTTAGGGCTTTTGCCGGATGCAAGACGACGATGGCCGTTGCGCGGCGGTTCGCAGCTAAAACCCCCCACCCCGCTTCTTTTTTTTTTTTTTTTAAAAGAGACCGAGGAAATTTTATTATTAGATTTATGAGGTATTTTTTACATCAAATTGAGGGAAATTTTCAAATAATAACCTAAAATACTCTTATTTTCTCAAATAAAAACCCAAAATAAGCCTTGTTTTAAATAAGAGTATGAAATAGTCAAATCATTTCAAATAAGGGTTTAAAATAAAACTTATTTTAAATAAGGATCTAAAGTGACTATGTCAATTTCAAAAAAAAAAGTATAAATTCTCTCAAAATGAAAGGTATTTTGGTCTTTTAAATTATTATATTTTATTTTCCTTTTCTTTTTCTTGTTTCTTATTCTTTCTTTCTTCTTTTTCCCATTTCCACTCAGCGAGGGTTTCCCCACTTGGGCTAATAAGGGCAACCCCCTCCCTAGGCAAGACAATCCTCAATAGATTTGGCTCGACCCTCGCTAGCCCGAGCAAGGGTGCCTAAGGCGAGCGACCTCCGCTAGCCATCGACAGCGATGCGCAAGGGAGGGAATAGGATAAAAGAAAAGGAAAAGGAAATTTTTTTTAAAAAAAAAAACATGGTTACAATTTTTTTTACCAAAATACTCTTTCCATGATGACCAAAATAGTCATCGGCTGGCCAAAGGCCTTTATTTGAGATAATTTGGCAATTTTAGATCCTTATTTGAAAGAAAATTTACTTCGAGTCTTTCTTTGAGAAAATGATAGCATTTCAAACTCTTATTTGAAATTTTCCCTAAAGTTGAGATTTAGCATATTTCTTTAAAAGAAATAAATACTTGTAGGATGAGAATGGTTAACATAGAGTAAAAGACGTGTGAGATAGTAATAATGTGAAGTAAAATCTATATTCACCTTTGACCGAAAAAAAAAAAAAAAATCTCTATTCGCCCTCTTAACTAACTAGTTAAAAACCACGCACTCTACAAGGGAAATAATAAGATAACAATAAATGTTTTAATACTTGGTTGATTCAGAAGAATAAGTCGAAAACAAAAGACAATCTCAATTAGCTAAGAAGGTGAAAGATAAGCGAATTTTAATTCTACTTGCCATTAGGTTTAGTGCTAATCAATTTAAGGGTGGCCTACTGGGAAGTGGGAAATGTCCACTAAAAATTGATTTTGAAAAATTAGAATCACGAACCACTCGTTGATTCCATTGACCCACTCAGGAATCAGACTTGGCAGGTTTATAAAACCAGTTGAAATGTCCCCATTTTGAAAGAGGCGTGAGACTTAAAAGTAAGTGACGAGATCGAAAGTCGAAGACAACGAAAAGTGACTATAATAGATGAAGCGATGAGGCCAAAGGCATTCAATAGCAAGGGTGAGAGAGCGATTGACGAGGCCAAAGGCCAAAGACCATTGAGAGGGAGAGGGAGAGGAGAGACGTGGGGACCGCAAGATGTGTAAGATGAAAGACAAAGATAGATGAAGAGGAAATTATGGTTTTAATCTTAAAATATATGTACCAATCCGATCTAAAGGAGAGGGTGAGTAATTCCACATTTCAGAACCAAAAATTGAACCGGTACTTACCGATTCTAATAAACTGAATCTAAGGATCAAAAAGATAAAAAAAGATCTTCTTTTACACACCCTCAATTAGAATTATAAGGAATCATGATAATTGCTTGATGTTGAAACATTACAAACAATTGATTCCGTAAAGATACATGAGATTTTCCATATAATTTGTTGGTCGGAGAATGACGTGAAAGCTATCTTCTCGATTTGGTTTACCATGGAAAGAAAATTAATGCGTCGATAACCAATTAAAGCATAACTTGATATTCACATCATGTTTTGGAATGCCTAAAACGGGGGGGTTAGTGGACTTGCACGGGTTTAGGATGAGTCTATATTCTTAGGTAGCGTGCATGCAAAAGTCTTAACGGCGAGGATGGTGGTGATGAGATTAAATGATAGCGACGGCACGTGGATAGACGAGAAAGAGTCGGGGAAGGATTTGCTGATTCGGAAATGAAACCATGAAAGTCACATCTGCATCTGGGCCCTGTCCATGTGGCCCACCAAAGCAGCCCAAGCCAGCAATTTACGGGGACTTTATGCTCATGCTCCTTGAAGGCGCGTGATAGCCACGCTTTTCTTTTCTTTTCTTTTTTTTTTTTTGTATGAAACTACCCAATATTAAATTTTAGGAGGATTGTTTCTTCCGTTTAGCCGAGCATTATATGAATTTTCATTAATATATATATATTTTTAAGTTAGGCATCACTCTATCATTTTACATAGATTGTGTTTGGCAACCGACTCAAGCCGCTTGATAAACTTTTGTAGAGAGCTTTGGAAAAAATACTATAATGCTAAAGTCCTCTTAAATTCCTTAAGGCAAATTAATCTGTAAGAGTTTTGAGTTTAGTATTCTTGGAATGTTATATACTTTTTTCTTAAAACTTTATTCTCACTAAACTTTCGAAATTTCGAAAATGCCCTCATCTTGGGAAGTCATCGGTAAGTCCAAATCTAGCAATTAGTGGATTGTGAACTCAGGTGAGACTAAAATGTGCTAAATATGGTTCACCGGTGAAGATTTGAGTTTTTTTTTTTTTGAAAGCAAAAGTTATTTACAATTATAGTTTTATTCAAATAGTATTTTAATCAAAGTTACTTTAAGCTTTACCAAATGCAACCACATTTCTCTACCTTTAGTGTAGTAATGCAATTTAGTTTTGAAAACACAGAATTGGCTAATTAACAACTGTAAAGTAAAATTGAACAAATGATTAAAGGTGGAAAGTTAACCCCCCCCCCTCCCCAAACAAACTTTTCTTTAAAAGACGTAAAAGAAATTTGTTTCCCTATTTTTGGGCCAAATTCTTCTCTCCTTTTTTTTTTTTTTCCCGCTCTACTTTTTGACCACTAGTACGGCACACTCCCCGCTCGGACAAGACCTCGCGGCACGCGCCGCAACGCGCGTGGCCAAATAAACCGCAGGACTCACCCCTCCCCCCCGGCGTGTAATGAAACTAAAAATGATTGGTGGCATCCGCCGTAAATACCACGCCGAACCAAGCCCCATTTCCGGACGTCGGCCACCCCAGTCGGTCAGACAGACGCAGCATCTCTCTCTTTCTCTCTCTCTCTCTCTCTCTCTCCTCATTTTAATACTGCTCGCTGCTTTCGTCACGACAGCCGAGAAAGTCTCCTCGGAATCCCGAAACCGCTCGACGGGGAAGACGCCGATGATGCCTTGCTTGCTCGAGCGCCTCCGGGGAATCTCGCCCCCGCTCCGCGACCGCCGGCGTTGACCCTTTTTTTGCTCCGGCGGCGGCGGAATCGAGCGCCGGTGAGTGGTCGCGTCCCGATCGCCGTTTCTTTTCTGTGCTGCTGGTTTTCCGCCGGCGACGGGCTCTCGTTCGTCCGCGTCTGTTCGCGTGATCCGGTGGGGTTGGTGCGGGGGGCGTGGGGGATTTTCTGGTCGGAAGCTGAGTCCCGGTTCTTCAGCTTCGTTGACGGCGGGTGATCGCCGTGTCGGTTGGTGTCGTTTGGCGCTTGCTGCGGGGCGGCGAGTTGAGTCGCGCTTCGGGGCGCGCTAGTCGTGTAGGGTCTGGGGAATGCGAAGGGGTCGTGAATGGAGTCGTGGGTTTTGGCAGGGAGTTGGACGTGGTCAAATGGGAGTTCGAAATTTAACCTCGTTTAGCGCGGGCAGATCTCCCTCGTCGGTAGCAGAAAAGCTCGACGGGAGGAGATTGTGAATCATCATTTCCGGTTCGAATTTCATCTAGTGGCTTGCATGAGGCCGGAGCTTTTGTTTCATATTCCTATTCAATCTCAAAGTTTCGTCAAGATGGAATAATCAGAGTGTGTCGCCAGCGCTCGCGATATGACACCGTGCGCTGTTCTTGAACTGGAAAGCGTAGTTCATGAGTCCCTTTTCTGTTTTCTAAGAAAAAATGTAGATGGGTGGGGGTGTTATGAACTGAGAAGACCCCACCATATTGTTGCCCGTTCAGACCCTGTTCTCATTATGCATGTGTTAGGAATTACGAGATTGGTGCGAAACGTGGGTGAAGGATCTATTGGCTGAGTTCTCCCGATGAGCATGCTATTTTACTTTGTTCGTTTTGTGTAGATGCATGGCAAGTTGGCTGTGCCGACTAATGATGTGACAGAGAGGACCCTTTTGCATTCTTGTGAGCTGTCTTGGTGGGTGGTTGAGCATGCAGGTGCAGCTGCAAAATTTTTATGCTTTCCTTATTGAAATTGCTTGGACTGCTTCAATTTTTCGATTAAGTCAGTTCTTTTCGCTCTTGTATTTCAATAGAAGGACCAGGGAAACAGAGTTGCTGCAGAGCAAATATCGGTGATGTTTTGTGTATCATTAACTCTGTGGAGCTGGAGTTGCTCTGTTCTCCTGCATCTGGAACTCTAGTTAGCAATTTCAGTGACATGCACTTATAGGTTCTGTAGAACTACTGGCAATGTTGTATGTTTTTTGGTTCTGTTTCTGGGAATGCTGACTTTTGCAGTTGGAAAAATGTGCAGGTTGAGGGCGTGCACAGTTTTATATCGAGCTTAGAGGCTACAAACTAATGAGTTGTTTCCCAATGGATCATAAATTTCATTCAATGTGTCAGTTGGAAACAAGAAAGTTGCTATGGCTTCTGGGAGTATTATTTGCTATTGTTCTATTTCTTCAGTCTGTCGAACTTCCACATGGGAATGTCCTGGCATCTCTATTTTCTGCAAGCAAGGTTCCATTAGAAGGGGATATTGTCAATGTGGAAGAATCGCCAATTACGTCGGATATATCAGGTAACAAGACACTTTCAAATGACTCGGACACAACTACTGCTTCTAGCATTCATGAAAGAGTGGATGACAATGGCTTTGAAGAGAGAGCCTCAATTTTGGATGATGTAAATAACTATACAACTGGTGATGAAAAGTCATCAATGGAGAATCTAGTGGAGGTAAATGGAACTACCACACCTCCAGGTGCCAATAAATCAATTGGTGGATATGCATCAGAGGAAGCTATGGTGCCTGAGAGTAATGAGAAGCTTTCTCTAAATAGTTCAGCTATGTACAGCGATTCATCAGCTGCCAATAAGAAGAACAATGTCGGAATACCTGAACATGGTGACAACTCAGTCAGTTACAAACCTCCCTCACCTGCAATTCCACCTGTAGATTCATCTCCGAACTCAACCTCATCAATAAAAGAAGACCCAAATGTGATAATTTCCATTCCATCACCTGTTCTTAATACTTCCTCAACTGAAATATACTCATCTCCAGTTCATAAGCCAGACGACAAGTCTAACCAAATGCAGGGCGATGTCTCCTCATTAAATCACAGTTCTCCTACCACCACCACCCATGATAGGCATGAAACACCTCAGGCACCAACATCAGCAGTAATTACAATAGCAGAGATGAATGCTTTGTTGCTTCAGAGCCGTGTCGTGTACCGGTCAATGGTGAGGGCTGGAGTATTTTTTTATTTGACTGTGGTATCACGAACTCCATTTTCAGAAATTCACATGTTTGCATTGTGGTTTGCAGAAGCCACGGTGGTCTTCAGTAGTTGATCAAGAATTGTTAAAAGCAAAATTGCAAATTGAGAATGCTCCCATCATGAGTGACCCGAGCCTTTACGCCCCTCTTTATCGAAATGTTTCCATGTTCAAAAGGTAATACTTGGATTGATAACCACTTATATGCATTAGATCCTATTTCTTTTCTTTCTTGTTTTGGTTTCTTTCCTTTATACATGAGAGCCTGCTTCATTAATTTCTCTTTTCTTTTACTAAACGTTCTATTTATTACATATAATAAAATGCACAGGGGCGATCAAGCTGAGTGAATTTAATATAGCATATTATTTTATATCTTATAGCTTTAGCTTCGTGAGTAGGCATAAAAGTTGTATACATGAGTTGGAAGTGCTCCTTATGAGGTTCGAGAACCTCTTGAGTTAAATCCGTGGCTCAGCTAGTCAGTTTAATTCCAGTTTGGACAGCATGTTTACTGTTCATACGGTAGATTACTCTGGATAAGAAGAGACAGTAGGTTCACAACCTATTCTATGTCCATAAAAGAACTGCAAGTCGGTTCACACACCTAGATGATGTCTGGAAAGAGGATGTCTCACTACTCTGCTCTAAAATCATAACTGAATTGCAGGAGCTATGAATTAATGGAAGAGATGCTCAAAGTATACATTTACAAAGAAGGACAAAAACCAATTTTACATCTACCGATGCTCCAAGGAATATATGCTTCTGAAGGATGGTTTATGAAGCTACTGGAAGCAAACAAGAAATTTGTCACTAAGAATGCTAGAAAGGCCCACCTGTTTTACTTGCCATTCAGTTCTCGGATGCTTGAGGAAACCTTGTACGTCCCCAATTCCCACAGTCATAAGAACCTTATACAATTTTTGAGAAATTATTTGGATGTTATCAAGGGAAAGCACCCATTCTGGAATAGAACCGGAGGAGCAGACCATTTCCTTGTAGCTTGCCACGACTGGGTATGCTTTAAGTTTTATTCAGCACATTCATATGTATGCAAATCACATTACTTTGTGTACCGTAACTATATGCTGTTTTTATTGCCACCATCTTCTGAGTTACTTCAAAACCTTTCTCAGGCCCCATCTGAAACAAGGAGAATTATGGCCAGTTGCATAAGGGCACTCTGCAATGCTGATGTTAAAGAAGGCTTCGTTTTCGGTAAGGATGTCTCACTACCAGAAACCTATGTGCGGTCAGCTCAGAAACCTCTCAGAAATGTTGGAGGCAAACCACCATCTCAGAGGTCAATCCTAGCTTTCTTTGCTGGGAACATGCACGGATATGTTAGGCCGATTCTATTACAGCATTGGGGCAACAAAGATCCAGACATGAGGATATTCGGTCCCATGCCCCGCACCAAGGGTAATAAGAACTACATTCAGCACATGAGAAGCAGCAAATACTGCATATGTGCGAAAGGTTACGAAGTAAACAGTCCTCGAGTTGTGGAAGCCATCTTCTACGAGTGTGTGCCTGTGATCATATCCGACAATTTTGTGCCCCCATTTTTTGAGACTCTGAACTGGGAATCCTTTGCCGTTTTTGTACTGGAGAAGGATATCCCGAACTTGAAGGACATACTCCTCTCCATCCCAGAGAGAAGATTCCGGCAGATGCAGATGCGGGTCAAGAAGGTACAGCAGCATTTCCTTTGGCACAGGAAGCCGGTTAAGTATGACATCTTTCACATGATACTCCACTCAATTTGGTTCAACAGGGTATTTCAAATTAACCCCAGGTAGATATGGTAAATAGGAAGATGTAGATAAGTGGTTCAGGTAGTGGCATTTCGCGAGAAATGTATACTGTACAGACACCCGTCCTCTATCTCCTTCTCCATAGTTTACCAGTTATTCAGTTATCAGCTGCATTTGTGCACGAGTATACTTGCACATCTGAGGACCATTCATGTGCAGCAAGAGTTGTCGCTGCCAGTGGGAGTATCCACAAATAAAGATCATTCATTTTCATGCCTGGTCGATGTAAACACCGAAGGGTTCTCTTGTCGATACATGCCCGTGTGCGTATCGGACCTAGTTTAATGATGAATGAACTGCACGTCGGCGAAAACCGAAACAGAACCATACGAGGAAATGTACAGAAGGAGCATTCTGGTCATGTGTTATGTTGCAAGAGCAAAAGAAGCGGTGTGGCTTTAGTACCAAGCCGGTGATCTGTTCCTTAGAGAAAAGCATGGGAGGAAAGCAAGTGGAGGATGAACGCTTTATTCTGTGCTTTGATTTTTGGGTCAAATCTTTATTCTGTGCTTTTCAACCTGTCTATTTTTGCTTTACTCCCATTCCCATGCAAAAAAGAAATGTTCCACGCCTCCTTTGTGCCGAACCCACTAGCAAAGATTCCTGACCGATGTTGCATCTTTTAAATAATCCGTAAAGATGCATATTGCACTTTTGAGGTAGGTTTGTAATGCTACGCCTCAGAAAATCCTCCACAAAACATTTAAATTTCATGAAATTTCATAAAGAGACCGTTAATGCTTTTATAGAAGCTTAATGCAAGGTGAAAAAAAGAAGAAGAGTTCAGGCATGTTTGGTTCATGAAATTGTGTAGTTTCTTGAGTTTCAAACAATTTCGAGAAAGTATTAGGTTAAATTTTGAAAAGCGTCCCTGAAATTGAAAGAAGGAAAATCGTTCTCCAAATCATAATAATAGATACTTTTTTTTGGGTCGGCATAGTAATAATAGATACTTAAAAAATTATATATATTTTCTCTCTTGGAGTTCTTCCCTAATTAAATTAATGGGTTTGCAAAATCACTAGAAGAGTCCCTCTTCCTTAAAATTTTTCGGTGGAATATGAGTAAATTTGCACCAGCCACACATATTAAGAAAATCGAAAGTTATTCACATGTTTCTTGTTTTTGATGATAACAATAAAAATTTTTTATCATCTCAAAATATAACTACATTTGTAATTAACCATATTTCTCAGAAGAAAATTACCCTTTCGCTGATCGGAATCCTCAGGAACCAATCAGATTCCTTCCCGGCGTCTGCATCGGCGACGTCCACCTCCGGCCGGAAATCCAATCTCGGCCGCCGCATCGCACGGACGAGATTCGTCGCAGCCAGGGGCAAGGCTTCCTCCGGCCGCCCGATGATCGTGAGCGACGGGGACCCGCCGCCGCCCACGTGGCGGATGGCGAGGGGCATTCGAGTCATTTCCGGCCGCGCCCAGTCCACCAACTGAGTTAAAAGGGGTAGTTAGAGATGGGCAAAAAAAAAAAAAAAAAACGGACTTTTAACTTCCGAATGCAACTTCGTTCTTCTTCCTCTTCTTCTTCTTCTCCGGACGCCGTGCTCTCGAATTCCGATCTCGATTCGACGGATTCCGATCGCACGAGCCGCCGGTGAAGAAGGGAGGTCCGATCGGAGGGGGGATCGATTCGCGGCCGATCGCCGGCGATGGACAGCAGAAGACCGGGAGTGATGAAGGTGAGGCTCGACGGCTCGGCTCTCGGCAGGAAGATGGAGAGCTCGTCGAGCCGCGATTCCGTCGCCCCGAAGCACAAACCCGCGTCGGCCGTGGTGAAAACCGAGGTACTTGCGCGAGAAACGAAATCGGGAATCGCGGTTCGAGCTGGATTTGCAGCTGAAACGCGGTTTGGTTTGTGCTCCGATTGATCGGTTGAGCTGAGCTCGTTTTGATGGGATTGGAGATTTCTAGGGGATGAAATTGAAGTGAAATCGAGTCTATCTGGTTACTCGAAATGCGAGCGAATTTGAGAATGATGGGGCTTGGTCGATGTTTGTAGGTGAAGTCGAAGGCGATGCCGAGCTCGTCGAAGACCGTGGCGAGAACGACGACGACGACGACGACGAAGACGGCTACTAAAGTGAGGGAGAAGAAAGTGTTCAATTTGCCTGGCCAGAAACACGATCCTCCTGAAGAGGTTCCTCATCTACTGCCGAGCGATTCTTGTTGCATAAAATCATCTGGTGTTGGAATGAAATTTCATTTCTTGTTTTTTTGCTTTGTTCCCTATTTTCAGAGAGAGCCCTTGAGGATATTTTACGAGTCGTTATCGAAGCAAATCCCCACGAGCGAAATGGCAGAGTTCTGGTGAGTATTGTCGACCTTCTTTAGCTGCGACGGTCATATGTTTCAGGAATTTGAATAGAATGATTGTGGCTGGTGTTTTTCTTATCGGTGCTTTGGGTACTAACTGCTGGAGTTCAATTGTAAATTGCTATATTAGATATGAGCAAACACATTGATAATTGCCATTCAATGTTTTATGTTCTGGATACAACTTCCTCATCAAAGAGTAAATTATTCGTCGATAAACTTACTTCTAATTACTGAAGAAAGAAGACTTTCAACTTGATGACCAGTCGAGACAACAGAAGCCATCTGTAGCTAGAAGTAGATGAACCAGTTTTACCTAAGAACCTCCCTTTTAGATAGGATTCTGATTTTTCCAATGAGGATTAGTATCAGGCATGTTCCATCTCCTTATGATCCTCGTTTGGTGGTTGAGATGGTCATTTTTTCTTGTTATTTCTAATTATCAACCGTGATTTGAGTAAATTTGGATTTATTTTGTGTTAGAACTTGTGTTGTGTAATTACCCACTTGTTGCCACTAGTAATTTAATTGAAATGTAGGTTATATTTGGTGACTTCTGGTAAAGAGTTCATGATCTTACGCTTATATTAGCCAGCTGGAGGTGACTTGGAAAGAGGTGAACAAGGAAGAATCGTTTTTCTTTTTTGTTTCATTGCCAGAGATAATACTTATCAGCAATCAGTATATGTAGTTCCAAAAGGTTCCTGTTTACAAACTAGGTGGAGTTTGTCAAAGAAGAGTTCATGGAGTTTGTTTTGAAAGGCTAAACAGGGACCTGGAGCATTGGCTGGGGATAGATGAGATGCAGGAAAACTTCAATGGATAACCTTCCATCTTCCATTCAAACACCCCTCCCCCCTTTCAATTGAGAAAGTAAGAGGGAGGCGTGATATTTCATATAATTGTTATGACTGGTTGTACTTACGTGGTGAGTAGAATTCCTGCACCGGCCAATTTTCCCTGACCTTGATGGACCCAGAGAACTCATGGTTCTTTTCCTGAACTGGAATATGTACCCATAATCCAAGTATTGAGTCTGATAAAGCCAGGTTTCTTTGGGTATAACTTTTGAAGATTTTTTAGAGGGACGAATGTACTGCATAGAAACATTTTTTGTTGTCATAACAGAGCTGAACTTTGACTGCTCAAATTGAGGACATGATGCATTCTATCCTGGCTTAGATGCTCGATTATCTTGAGAAAATTTACTGAGTTGGTGGCCATGAGGATTAATTTGGGGACAGCTAGGTGAGAATGTTGAGATAATCGACAGAACTAAGATGTGAAGGAGTGAATGTTCTTATAGAATCTTGACAGAGAAGAAACTCAGGAGAATGGATTCTCTTTTTTTCTTGCTCTACCAGAATTTTAATAGCATTGTATCGATCTGAACTAGCTTGGAACTGGCCAACTATTAGCAATCACTGAGCAATGAGGCATTCTATTAAGAAACAAACTTCGATTTTGCTGCAGCACTATAATTAACGCTATTGTCATATTGCAGAAGGTCATTATTTCTTATCCTTAGTTAATTAATGATGCTATGTACTACTAGTCTTGTTAAGCATGTTTGAATATTAATTTGACAATAACTCAAAAGGTTTCTCATACTTATAATGTACAGGATGATGGAACATGGCTTGTTGTCCCCTGAAAGAGCAAAAAGAGCATATGAGAAGAAACAGAAGAAGCAAAAGCAAATACGCACAGGAACCCCTGTTAAGTCACCATATACACCTAGCAAACCTGAGAGTTCACAGAAACAGCAAGCCTCAAAAAATGGCGGTGACAACTATGCTTTCAGTTTAAGTCATAAGAGAAGGAAAGTGTAGGAGATACCATAAAATGATTATTTAGACATTGCTTCATTTACTTTTAAGAACATTGCACTGCAAGGCAAGGGTAGTGAAGCAATCAATGTTGCAAGAAAAAATACATTCTTTTTCAACTTATGAGGACAATAAACAATAAAATGAAAACTTGGATACGACCAGGAATTTCCTGTTATTGGATGCTATAACTGTTGACAGGGAAATTATAGCTCTCAGGCAAATTTGTGATTCGTCTGCAGGTAAAATTTTTATCTTTAGAATTCCGGAGCTCAAATAAGCAAAAACCTTGAAAGCTTTAACAGAACACGAACACAGACGCCACGTGCACTGTGGCATCATGCGTCATGCCCACATCTTTTTAACTGAGGATTACCATACATTGTGCTTTCTGCTTCCCTTGAGGTATGTCTAATCTTTATTCATAAGCTGCCGAAGTTTATAGAGCGACTATTGCACCGTGGCATCATGCATCATGCCCACATCTTTTTAACTGAGGATTACCATACATTGTGCTTTCTGCTTCCCTTGATGTATGTCTAATATTTATTCATAAGCTGCTGAAGTTTATAGAGCGAATATTCAAGTCTCATAGAATTTTCAATGTCGGTGTGAAACCAATGCCTTGCAATCTGCTGTCGATGCCATCTTCTATATTCCTTTTCTTCTACTTTTCCTGTTTAGTAAAGTTATCAGATGCATCACCTGATGTATGAGGTAGATTGCTGGGTAATGATATTTTTGCGGCGATACCCTGACTAATAAGCAAAACCAAGGTAAGAGAGGGAACATGAAGAATTGATGTGCATGGAAAATCCAATCATAGCAGGGGAAAATTTGACAGAAGATAGGGATTTGTTATCTATCAGATGTACAAACATTTGGTGACTCTCCATGTGTTAGGGTGCTGTGATAAATTAAGCCGAAGAGCCCGTTATCGTGGCATCAACAGTGATGGGCTTGTCAAGACATGGACTTGTTGTTGTGGCCTCAAGAGCTTGAATGTGTGCTCTCCCATAATTATCTGATGTGCGCCGGTCGCCAAGCGTCGCACCCAGTGGGGATTAGGTGGATCCTCGAACAATGCTAACCCCATCATGGTTAGTGGGACAGAGGGAAAAAAAAGCCTGAATCCTATAAGACTGTAGACCCTAGTCGAGTCCCTATCAAGCGCATCCTGTCCCTGTTTATACCACTGCTTACATATGGTTTATATGTTGCCTTATTAGAGACCATGCACATCCCTATCATGACTTATAAAGTCACACAGAACCATCCCCACACTACCTAAGATCTTGTTGCAGAAAGTCTATATGTAAGGCAATATCAAATGACAAAGCTGGAGGGCCGATCGGAGTTGGTCCTCCACAGCGCTCTTCAGGAACTCGGGCTAGGGAACACTGTGCCTTAATGGTTCTTAGGAAGACAGCAATGCACACAAATCTCATCCCATAATATTAATCTTTTTTTCTCCATGATTAAATCATCTTTTGCCTCTCTCTCCCTCTCTCTCTCTCTCTGTTTCTGATCGCTGAAATTTTTATGGTATCATTTAGAACACGTCTTTGCACGACAAGGCACCTCATGCACATGATGCATCAGACAAAGGTAAAGCTGTAAATGTTGCTCCTGACCAAACTCTAGGGTAAGATCACTGAGTTATATCTTGTTTCTTCAAGTGCTGCTAGACCATCAGAGAGTGATGCAGTAAGGGAGTATATTACCCCTTGGTGAGAAACAGAGAATCGGATTTGTAATCTTCTCAAATGGATGAGCCATTGAATGATAGGTCCCAGCAGAATATTATTTTCTGACGACGTGACTGCAAAATTCAGCCTATATGTGCATTAATAATTCAGAAGAAGAAGTGGCAACCACATTCAAAGGGAGGAATTAATCTTCTATCGAGAAACATCCTTGTGTAGTAGCTCTTGCAGGAAAAGGAAAAAGACATGAGCTACTGAACCCAACATTATCATCTATAATCTCAGATGTTCATTCACATCCTTATGCACATGCTCACTGTCACGCACATATACATGGTCCAGAATCACAGAAGAATTTGACTAAATACGATCGTTAGCTATAGTACATTGACTGACATTGACAAGATAGATGAGATTTCAGTAATTGCCCAAGAGGAGAGAACTAATTTTCGGAAAATTTCACGGGTGCAAGTCTGTTCATTCCAATTACTATATCATATCATGCCATGTTTACTTGAATGTTGCACACCCCCTTCAAGAGTACAAACAACAAGAGCAGGGTCTGCCACGTGAAATTACATGTGAATAGACAGAAGAAAAAACTACACATGCTCATTAAATGAGGGCACGGTAGCAAAAAAGAGGCTATACCTTCTTTGGACCCACCTCATGTTTATATGCACCAGATTAATGTGAAGATTTACTCGAGCTCTCTCATGTTGTTTTCCCTCCATTGTATGGGCAACCCATGTGACAGACACAAGCGGTGAATCCGCATGATTCAGTGGAACCATCTCTCAACACCTCCATGTCCATCTTAAATTCAAGATAGCTCAATGAAACATGTCTACATCAGATGGTTGTGACTACTCAAGTTGCGTTCGTCTGTTACCAATTCCTTTTTATTTTCCATTTTTCTTTTTTCATGTGGGTTTGTCACATTGGTCTAGGGATGGGCCTTCTTCAAGCTTGACAGTGCATTGAATGTTCGGGAGAAGTCATATGCAGAGTACATAATGAGGGATGGAATTCAAGAAAGCTCAATGATACATGTTCACATCAGATGGTTGTGACTGCTCAAACTGTGGATGTGTGCTAGCAATTTTCGTTCCCCACTTTTCCTTTTTCATGTGGGTTTGGTCAAATCTAATCAAGGGCTGGAGTATATCGAAGCTTGACCGTGCATTGAATATCCGGGACAAATGATGTGCAGAAAACACAAAATGGGGATGGTCAACCTAATTTATTACGCTTTGGGGACCCAGTTTCGGCGTTTGCTGAGCCTATCATAATGACCTTAGTTGATCTCTCGTAACCAATTTTACCTGTTGAAGACAGTCAAGGATGGGACAATGCTAGGTTGGTTGGATCATGTGAACTGAAGTGATGAAAGCCCAATTACTTCTTCCGGACAAACCAGCTTTTAATGCAAAAAGAAGGCGAAAAAAGTTATACATTTTGGTCTGCTTATAACACAATGTCATTTGAGATCCAAAAGAGGTTGGCCGACTGATTTTCTCTTCGGAAAACATGCTAGAGAAGCACATTTCAATAGATCTCAGATGAATTGGGATGATTTTGGATTACAATGGACGCTCCTGCAAATGCAAGTCCATTGGAAAACATCTTATCCAAACTTGAACAAGGGACCTTTTGAAGACTTTCGTGTAACTGCCAATCATGTTTGGAAAAGGGGAAAGTTCGAAAGGATGGCCATGGACGGAACATGAACTTTTTATAGCGTGAACAACTTCCAAAATGACACGTGTTCATCAACAACTTGCATTATTCTCACTCAAAACTTAACTTCCATCGATCACGTCTTAAAAAATTATCTTTTACTTTGCTTTTGAACTTTTGCAAATCGAAGTAAGACATGACTAAGTTATAAATGATCTTCACTTGGCTTTTGCGTGTTCTGAAAATAACTTAAGTATTGCTTGATGGGTAAAAGCCAAATTTCAAATGCCATAGCAGAAGAAAAGGAAATGAAAAACTCTGAAATAGACCCCGTGATTCGGAATGAATTCACTATCTACATCATCTCAGGTCTCGAAGAAAATTCTATTATATTATAGAGCTCCCGTGAGACTGCTCTGCTCTCCCATGGGTAAGTGATTATTACCAAGCAGCCATCTTGGACGAAATGCCCTTATTATTCATCGACAAAAGCAGACGCCATGCAGTCAATCCTGATGAATTCATCCCTCCTGGTTCCATCACGTGTCTGTAGCTGAATCTTTCATTCCCTGATCATCATCATCATCATAAACTTGTACCTTCTAAAAAAAATACAAAATATCACTCATCAGAGAGTTTTAAAAAAAGAAGAAGCTGATTCTACAACTCGCTCCTGCCCAAAAACAGAGAGAACAGTAGTAAATTTGTACTTTTTGCTCTTACTCACTGGACGAATGGACACAATCCGTCCTCGATTGGGCGCAGTGCCTTTGCATGTTACTATGGATAACTGGTGACTCGGGGAGAGATTCTACACCTGGCAAAGACAAAATTTTCACAGTGTCCTTTCAGTCACAGTCAAAGAGAACCAGCTGTCCCTGTGAAACTTGTTTGCTCGAGAGGTGCTCCTTTTTCCGTCTGCGTGCAGTGCATGGACACGTATTCGACTGCCCCGATAATGTTCAGGCAGCCTCATCTTTTACCGTACGGTTTTCCTTTTCTGATTGAAATGACTGTGATGCTTTACTGCTTTAGTTTTCTACCACAAAAATTTAGTTTTAGAAAGCAACTCGTTTTACCGAAAGAAAATCTTGGATCTTCTTGGGTTCCACCATCAATTGAGAATGAGAAGGGAAGTAATGGTTATGTGGTTGCAGGAGCCTGGTCTTCTATATTCTATATGCATAGGATTCTTTTCTACTTCGACCTCACATTTACATGTCACAGAGAATAACTTTAAGGATATGAAGCTTTACCCCAAATTTTCAGAAAAAAAATTGTATGTTCTTGAAGTAATTACCAAACAATAACCACCCTCGGCCTTCTTTAATCTCTATAAATCCCCAACTACCTGCTCGGAATAAATGTTATGGAACTTTGAGAATCGCAAACCAAAAAATATAGAAATTTAAAAGATCTGAATTATGCAAGCGTTCATTCTCAAAGTGCGATTTTCCTCAAAGATTTAATGGACCTTCTAAGTAGTGTACATCCCTCTATTTAGGTAAAGCCGGAACAACATGAAAAAGTGAAAGTAGCAGAGAGCAAGCGTGAAAACCATTTCATTTGTAAAGATTTTTGGGTGCATAGATTTGAGTATGTCGAAGAATGCACAAAGTTGGTTAGTATTAATAGAAGAAAAACTGAGTATATAGGCAATGACTAGTTTAACTAAGAGCACATATCAGAAGGGCCAGTGAAGTAGCTGAGCAAGGGCTTGCACGTTCGGCTAGTAGAAACTAGAAAGTCAGTAATGGTCGAATGTCACATGTGTGGATAGCTGATTTTATTGTAAATTAGACCTTTTGAAATACACTTTATATGACGATCTTGACACGTTTCAAAAAGCTAATTAAAGAAGAGAAAGGAACGAGGCAGGTTTCACTGTGAAGTGCAATGCATCGAGTCTGATGTCTTTTGGACTAGAAGTGTGCAACGGGAACCGCCCGAACCGAGAATCGCCTGGACCGGATCGGACCGGCCGGTTCTAGGCAATTCCCAAAGAGAGCAATTTGGTTTGCTGTTCCCATTCTTGGAATTGATGGCCAATCGGTCCGATTCCTGGTTCCAAGGTGGGAACCGGACCAACTAGACCAACCGGACCAATGGGACTGAACCGATTCATATGAAAATTAAAAAAAAAAAAAAAACCCTCCTGCCCTTTTTAGTTTTTGCTTTCCCCTCCTTCCCTTCGTGCTTTCCTCTCAAATCAATGGAGAGGACCAGTCTAATAAGGCGAAGAAAATGCTTGCTGAGATGGTGCAAGTAAGCATGGAGCAAACCTTGAGACATCTACAGCAAAGGGCTCTGGTATGCACACCTGCATATGCCCCTTGCCAATTGTACTTCTGAAGTTTCTTCTAAGTAAAATCTTCTTCGGTAATTATCATCTCTGAATAAATATTTGTTGTAAAAGAAAAACGTTCTTATGAGATCAACCGGACCGGACTGAACCGGCCGATCGATCTGGTTCTTGGTCCTAGAATTGTGGAATTGGTCCTCCCAGCCCGGTTCCCGATTCCGCCTTGGAATCGGACTAGACGGAGAACCAATCAATCCTTTTTTGGACTATTAGACATAGAAAAAAACAAAACATAACTTTCCGGAAGGAATGATGAAGTTTATAGCTTCCAATGCACCAAGGATTGTTGTTGTAAGTTAGAGTTCTCAATAATCTCATTGCCCTTCCATAGTTTTGGCTGTTAAGAGCAGGTTTGTGCTAGTAAGCCATGCCCACGCCTAGTCATTCACGAGTGCTATAGAGATTTGGTGACGAATTTCATAGGAGTGGCTCTACTCCATATTCATGTAGGCGATTTCATCAAGTGTACATTTTAGATAAATATACCACTCATAAGAGATATGAAACTTGTTAAAAGCTTAATTCACCTCACTTAATATGCAGCAATCACATGCACCGGGAGGAAACTCAATCTCCTCTTTGGTGCAACAGAATCAACAAAATAGCTTGTTATTATTCATATAAACCTACTTCATGAGCTCTCCAATCACATAGATTTGGCTATATCCTCATTAGTATCTCAAATTGGCATAAGTCACATTCCCATTGATGCTTCAATTATTTGCTTCCTTCCCAAAGGTTTAGTGAGAGGATTGGCTAAATCCACTGACTTCACATAACCGATCAATATAATTTCATGTTTCTATATCTACATCATGGTATTATATTTCAAATGAATTTGTTTTTTTCCTGCCATTTTATGTCTTCAGCTTCGCAACGATTGATGTTGCCTTTTTTTTAAAATCACAATGCATAGACTTTGAGGACTCTGGGTTTCATGCCCAATGGAATTTCTTAGCAGAAATTTCTCAACCTCACTACTACCGAACTCAAGAGTTTTAAACTCTGCGTCAAAAGTGGAGTTTGAAGGAATTGTTCTGTTTGGCTATTTGACATTACTATATCCTTCTAACACAGTTCAAAACCCATTATACAAAAACCATAATTATACCATACATGTGTGTCGACTAATTGGCGACCTAATCCGACTAGCTTGGCATCCCAAATGCGGAGAACATATAGCGTGTAGCACCATGACTCCATAGTCTTGATAAACGGGGCATCACTCCAAAGAGCAAAATAGGCCATCACCGGAGCTCGTATCATATACAAATAAGGACCATGTCATATCAGGTCATATGATATGCATTTATATGCGATCAATGATATAGATATGTATGTTCTTGTTAATTTTATAAACACAATACAACCCCTGCCATATACATATAATCCAAATGCACTCGTACAATTCTCAATTTGCTTCATTGTCATAACATAAAAGGTTAATATCACAAAATCTCCAAACTATACTTACTGTGACATAAATACTCCGAACTCTATTACTAAATTCCTAAAATTGCCCATTATGACACAAATACCAAAAAAAAAAAAAAAATTATCATAAAAAATCTCAAACTAATACTAGTGTGACATATATATTGACAAATATACCCTTGATATATATATGTCATATATGTATGAGTTTAAGTTTTTTCATGACATAAAAAAATGTTGTAGATATTTGTGTCACGGTGCACAAGTTTAGGATTTTTAGTAATACAAAAATAGCTTTAGATATCTATGTCACAGTAGACATAATTTAGAATTTTTTGTGGTATTTGCCCAATATTAATTACCAATTCAATTGAGGTCGGTCTCATTGGAAAGATAAGACGGCATATTGAATACGAAGGATCATTCCGAACACAATGAAAAGGTCAGAAATTGGTTAATGTTAGTCATGAATGGTTTTGTGCATAACCGTTCACTAGAATGTTCGGCAAAGAAATTCATATCTCACTAATTGTAATTCCAAATTAAGCACCTTAAGTTGCTATGGATCTAACGAACTGAAGAATCTAAACAAAATGTTAGAGAAATTGAAGCAGATCTATAGAGATGCGGTAATTGCTAATTACAACTTTGCCGCTAGTCAATCAAGATACCACATCAAGAGCAACAATATCTCATTTGCTTCGACATTTCCATCTCAACGACAATTAGATGGAAAGTATCAGAGATCAAGCTGGCTTAAACATGTGAGATTTCACCTGTCCTAGTCAAGCACGCCACATGTCAACAGAACGAATCAAGTAATCACGTTTCCGAAATATATTTTCGTACCTCATTTGGTGCTGGCTGTTTCTTGTTGCTGCTCGGAAAATGAAAAATTGTCCTTACAGCGAAACATACATGTCAAGTACCAATCGATTCCATTTTATTTATCCACCAAGCTCTCTGATTCTGGAGCGTTCGTGTCCTTTCCGATCGACCTGGACTAATCAAAAAAGTTGAAAACGGCGACTCTTCCGGGATGGCAAGCTCGATCTACTCACGAAACTGTGAAAGAGACAATTAAGAGGAGAGGGAAAAAATGATTGGTACGACGACTAGTTTCGACCTCACAAGAAGGTCCCCACTCCCTCAAATTATATTATTTTTCTGGTGAATCAGCAAGCAGGCAAGTCTCAAAATTGACGTATTCGTCCAGGGAAAAAGGCCAAGCAATTTTTGATAAAAATTGAAAAGTCTAGTTCTTGAAGTTGAACCACTATTTGGAGTTATGCGGATGTTATAAAATAACCTTTTTTTTTTTATTCTTTGTGAAATTTCCTCAGTATGTATCATATTAAAAGGTTGTATTTCCTTTAGTCTTGGATTCTTCTAAACTAGCCCTTAGTATGGGCAATGTCTATGTTTAGCGCCTACTAATTAAAAGATTGGATTGCAGAAAATTGCCACCTATAAAAAATAGAGCAAAACGTAACCCTACATTGAAAGAAGCTTTTGAGCCGATTGTCTCGGCTTCTCTTGTACACTTCAACGGGCTAATTCTAATTTGAAGTTTCTTTTTCCACCGGTTTGGCTCGTGACTCTACTTGATAAACTTTGAGACAACACGAAATAACTCGAGAAATTTTAGTGAGACTATAATTTATTTGGCCGATTTATTTCACATTCCCTATTAGGGTTTTGCAATAAAACCTTTATTGGTGACAATTTAGAAACTGTCTAAGGATTCGAGTGTCTGGGAGGCCAAGGTTTGAAAGAGTTCCTCGCTCTTCCTTCGCCTTCGGGAAATACATTTAGGACAGGGCATGACCAAGTAATATACTTCTTTTCCCAATTTCTATTTTCCTTTCATTTACTAAAAGAGAGTTCTAGGAATAAAACCCTAGACAAGGACGACGGTATCTCTCATGTGGGGATTATTGCAAAGATTTACAGTTGAGTTGATCCGTTTCTTTTTTCTCTCTTGAGATCATTGATCGGACGAAGGACGAATTCTATCCTGTTTGTAGAATTTGCACGAAGTATGACTTCGCCTCATACCCCAGCTTTTTTAGTGAAAAATCTCCCATTCAGCCGTCCTCAGCCATTCAGGGATTGAAATGGTCCTCCATCAGTTACAATGTCAATTCAAAGGACAACGATGATCGTGATGTGATTTCTGAAGATCCCAGAAGTCCCCTTTGTTTCAGGTCGGCCACGGGAAGCCATTAAAGTCGGATCCTTCAATATCGGAGAGTCAATTTACATCCATTATTTACTTCCTTTTTATGCTGCGGGGTCGAATTTCCATTGATATTCAACCACTATTAAATGAGCGAAGCTAAATTCGAATATGCTCCGCTTGTGAGATGACGATCATGTAATTCTATCAACGCACGAGCATAAGGTCTAATGAAAATTCGATTTTGAAATACAAATTGAAGGACTAGGGTTTTGGGGCCACCAACAAGATTGGACCCCATTGATGAGTTGTGAGATCAGTGTTTGGTAAGAGAGAGAGAGCATAGATCATAATATTTGCAACTACTACCAGAAAAGGAGATAAAGCTGATGGAGCAATATTCAAATCATCATATATATTTTTAATTTTTACAAATATGTAAAATACTAGAAATAAAAACTAAACCTAACCTAACTTAGTTAGTAGCAAAGCTCGACTCTCTGTGTCTTTGACGCACTTCAATTTTCTTGCTCCACCTCCAAGCCGTAACCTCATGCACGCTCTTGACTTCAGTAATCGCACCTCCTACTGGGCAACTCCATGCCCTAATTGCGCCTCATGGCCTTGTGGCCTCGCCTGAGTTTCTCTTTAGTCTTCTCGCTCGACCTGAGTTGCTTGCACCTCCAACTCCAAGCCCTAATCACACCTCAGGCCCTAAGTCACTCGCACTTCGTGTCCCTCTTGCTGGAGTCTGGACTCTCACTCAACCATCTAGCCTTTGTTGAGTTGCTCACAGCTAGCCCATCCTCATCGAGGCAAATATCGTGCTCTATTTTTGCATCTCATCGCTTTGTTTGATCTTAACTTATGCCTGAATGAAATACCTTTTTGCATCTCTCAACCCTTTGTTTAATGATTTTTTAGGCAGCTACATAACAAGATTACCTACCCGAGAATCGAACTGGACCAGAGAAGGAGGTCTAGTTTGGTTCCAAATTCGAAAGAATGAGGAACTAGTCCCATTAGTTTGGTTCTCGATTCTTAAGTGGAAGTCGGTTTGCTTGGAAACCAATTACCCTAATTGTGATGATCGATATTGACATGAATGATTTTTGTAATTTTCAAAATGACAATTGCAACGACTGGCGCTAATATTGATGATTTTTGTAATTTTCAAACATGGCAACTAAATAGGAGAGGGAAGCTCATGGAGCATATAGAATTGGACCCCATCTAATATGATAAGAGGTAATGCTTGTATAAAAGAGTGGCCAGCTGCCTCTCTTGGCGAAGAGGCTCCATTATCGATTTTGTACGAGAACGAGGTGGTTGAAATTACCAATGAGGGAATGAAAGATTGAACAGGGTACGAATTTCATGAAAATGGAGAAATAGACAGAGCGAGAATGACATCGATGACGTTTTTATGCGCGCTTTGGGTTTTCGATTGCAACCGCACGTTCGGAGAAAAAAACAAATGAAGTGACGAGAAAAAAGATAAAAAGGGTTTCTCGAGACCATCTGGTGAAAAGATTGGGCAGATTTTTTTGATGTGGCTTTTATTTTTTTAATAATTTTTAAAAGGTTAAATGCTATAAAAAAAATACCCTTAACTATTTTCTATGACGTCAAAAATTTCAAATTTATATTTTTACTGTACACTTACCTTCTATCAAAGTTCTGTAAATGAAAATCGTAATATTGACATGACACCCATGTGGATGATCTTGTTTTGATTAAAAAATATGCACTGCCTTGATAGAGAATTAATGTGTCACATAAATATGAGTTTGGGAGTTTTACTATCACCAAAAACAAATTTAGAGTAAACATATCATAGTAGATATAATTTAAAGTTTTTTTTATTAGTGCACATAATTTGGGATTTTTCATGATTTTTTTAAAGCAAGATCTTCATATTAATTATAATTCTTTTTAAAGCAACCTATAAATTAAATTGTTTCTTTGTAGGCTTTGTTGGGTGGCTGAGAAACCGAAGCCAAAGGGATACCAGGGCTCCGTAAAAGTTGGTAAAAAAAAAAAAAACTATACATATATCGTTATTTTCTGATTTGAAGTAAGGAAATGACATGCATTTATGTCCCAACTAATCATGATCAAGTTTATCCCCAAAAAATTGAATTATCACCAAATTTTGTTACAGGTACACCCTGGGCAGCATATGCTCCGGAAGATTCTTGTATCTTTTTCAATTATTTGTTTCTATTCTCCTCAATTTTCCTTTCAACGATAGGAATCGGCTTGAGATGGCTCGTACTTTCCAGGTTAAATTTGGATGGGGTCCATTGCGAAGAGCAAATCGAACCAAAATTCATAATTTACAAAATGAATTCAAGGTAAAACAGAATTTTCTAATGGTTCGTTCTCAGGGAATAAAACAATTCCTAAAAAAAAAAATTAGAAAATGTTACTATGCTTTAAATTTGATAATGGAAGATTGGGTCCTCAAGGAAATATCTAACTTCTCGAGATGGGACAGGACGAGTATGGGCCTCAAGTTCCACCTAAATCCCAATTTATTTAAAACCTTGCTAGAGACAAATCGTGCAAAAAATGCAACTATAAATCATTATATATACCTACCTCACGAATATTTGATGCCGGGGCTCTCGACTCCTTGCTCCAAGAAGTAAACTCTATTTTGTTCATGAAATCAATCTAAAGAGTATAGCCATTTTCTTTAAGAAATAGACTGATTCTCCACAAACCATCTTCACATGAAAACATAGGCTCTAATTATTTCGAGAAAAATGTGACATTCTTGAAAAACATTTTTCAAGAAGTTATTATTCAAGAAAATGATATATTTTTCGATATTTGGCTGAAATCTAAAAATGAACTAAAAAATATTTTCCATCATTTAGAAAGAAAAATATGATTTGATTTTTCAAAATAAACATACTTTATTCAAACGCTAATGACTTACACATCGGTAATCGGAGAACCAGGTAGGGAATGAAGGTTCCAAGTGCAACCTCGATGGACCCTGATCTAGCCTCGATGGACCTAGGCTCAAGTCTCGAGGACCTAGGCTTGGGTATCGAGGTCCCAGGCCTAACCTTGATGGACCTAGGTATGGGTTTTGATGTCTTGAGCTTGGCCTTGGTTGACTCATGTGAGTGCCGACATCTTAGACCCAGCCTTGATGGACTCGCAGCCTGAGCCCAAGCAATGGAAACCAAGGCATGGCTTGGGCACAGAGGTCCCTAGCATAGGTGCTTAGGTCTCAGGCTTGGTCTTGATGGACAGAACCTAAGTGTTGGGGATTGGGGCATTGACACGAAGGTCATAGTGCTAGCCTTGATGGATTGGATCTTAAGCATGGGGTCTCGAGCCCAAGCAATGTGGACTTGAGCCTGGTCTCAATAAACTTGAGTTACGGTGTTAGAGATTGGGGTATGAACACCAAGGTCTCACGCCTAGCCTTTGTGGACTTGAGCTAGGGCGTCGAGGAGCCATGCAATGGTATTGGAGTCTAAGGCTTGGCCCTGAGTGCCAGTGTCTCAAGCCCAACTTTTTGGCCCCGAGCTCGACCTCAATGGACCCCGTCAAACCTGGCCTCAACCCAAGGCCACTGTCAAGGGCCCAAAAACAAGCATTGGAGTTCTCGTGCCTAAACGTAGAGTAAATGGTTAAAATGTTGATATTTAGTCACTTTTGGAAAATCATTTTCCTAGTTGTTGACTAGGAAAACATTTTCTGTTAACTCATTTTCCTAAACAATAGAAATGATGAAATATGAGAAAAATGTTTTTTTGTGAAACAAACATAGTCTTACAGAATGAATGTAATTACCAACACTATAAATAACTTAGGGTTAATATCATAAAAAATTTTAAATTGTTATATTTATAACAAATTTATTCCTTTAATTTTTTAACCACAAAAAACTCAAAATTGGTATATTTGTGATAAATTTATCTTTTATTATTTTTTGTCGAATTTGATTAATAGTAGAAAAAATCACAAACTAAATAGACGGTAAAACCCTAAACTAGTATATTTATAAATTGTTATGTGTCATTTAATTTAATAATTTGCATGTAAAATTTAAAAGAAAATAACATGGTAAATTTGTTACAAGTGTACCAGTTTGGCCTTTTTGGTGCTTAATAAATTAGTTTGGGATAAATTTATCACAAATATACTTATTTTGGGTTTTTTATGGTATTAAACTAATAACTTATTTATGTTTTACTATTTTACCCTTAGCCTATGAAATGAGACTCCTTTTGTATGTATGGTTTATCAACTTCGCCCCACATCCACGAACTAGTAACCATCTATGGATAGGAAAACTACGTATCATCATATCTCTAAGACCTTTGGCACGAAATTAAGAACTATTTTGAATCCGATTATCATAGCCCTTAGAAATTCAGGCCTAGAAAGTTTGACTTCACATATATAAGACAATTTCGGATGATGCGTGAATAAAACAACTCTAGGTTTTTCAGAATATCGATCGCATGAGCTCGATCATTAGGAGTCGTCCCTTCCCTCTCTTGTACTAATTAAGATGTGTCGGGATGATAATGATTGACGTCCGACGTCGAATCATGCAATAGATACACAGTTTAGTAAATGTGCAGCAATTTTTTTTTTTTTGGGTGTGCTAATGAACAGTGGGCAATGAACTTGATAGAAAGGGGGATAAACAAACAGTATCGAGGGAGAGAGAGGGAGACCAGCTGGGTGGAATGCAGAGAACCAAAGACAAGTGAAACCCTGTGTTGTAGGCGTGTAGACTGCGTAGTTTGCTCGGCACTCTTTTCAACAGTGTCTGCCTTAGCGACCCTCTCGACCCTTGTTATAAAAGCGTTGAGCTGCTCACAGGAAATGGATGGAAGCAGATTGAAAGAGATAGTCCTAGCTCTCTGCCTCTCTCTCTCTCTCTCTTCTCTATCTTCATCTTCATCGTCTTGATCGCCCTCATCTCGCTCTCGCGAATGTTGTCTCTCGTCTTCTCCTCTGTCCGCCATTCAAAGATCACTTATTCTTTCCGTTTGCGGTGACCAAGAACTCTCTCTGTCTCTCTCTGTGTCTCTCGTGCTTTCTCCCGACTTCTCTGGGATTGATGAAAATGGCGGAAAGATCGAACTCGTCGGACCCGGAAACAAGCCCCTCGAACTCACCCTCCTCCTCCTCGTCTTCTTCCTCGTACTCCCCCGACCCGCGCCGCCGGGCCAGCTCGCCCGCCGCCGCCCGCGACCCGTCGAGACCCTCCAAGCGGAGCAAGCACCCGGTGTACCGCGGGGTCCGGATGAGGAACTGGGGCAAGTGGGTGTCGGAGATCCGGGAGCCCCGCAAGAAGTCCCGCATCTGGCTCGGCACCTTCCCCACCCCGGAGATGGCCGCCCGGGCCCACGACGTCGCCGCCCTCCACATTAAGGGCTCCTCCGCCTTCCTCAACTTCCCCCACCTCGCCGCCTCCCTCCCCCGCCCCTCCTCCCTCTCCCCACGCGACGTCCAGGCCGCGGCCTCCCTCGCCGCCCACATGCCCGAACACCAAGGTACGATCGCTTCGCCAATGCTCATCAAAGTTCCGGGCTCGGCCTCAGCTCGATGCTTATTTCGAGTCACGTTCGACCATGTCGATTTCGCAAGTTTGTCCGTATGTTTCCGGAATTTGACGCGCGAGCATGAATTGACAGGAACGGTTGAGACCTTGCGGCCGACAGCGGAGCTCGACTCTCAGCACTCGTCATTGCCCTCGAGGTCGCTGTCGTCCATGGTGTCGGCGATGGACATATCGGCGACGGTGGAGCTGAGCGAGATCGTGGAGCTGCCGAGCCTCGGGGCCAGCTGCGACGAGCTGGGGGGCAGCGAGTTCGCCTTCGTCGACTCCGTCGGCGCCGAGTGGGGCTACTGCTACCACGACGACTACCAGCCGACGTGGCCGGAGCACCTAGAGGACTGCGGGCCGTACGACTGCGGCCACCAGACGGCGGCGCTGCCCGGGAGCGGTGGGTCGCTGTTGTGGGATTATGACTGAGCGAGTGGATTTACTGTTGGTGAGAGAGTTTGTGAATTTGTGTGAAAAGAAAATGAAATTTTCCCCTTTTTTTAATGAATTATGGTGCTTTTTTTTTTATTATTGTTATTGTCCTTTTCATTTTTTTTAATAAGTTTTACCGAGTCCTTTTGGTATTTTCTTTGAAAGGGCCGGTCAATGGTGTGGTGTCCCTCTTGCACGCTCGATCCACTAACGCGTTTGGATAAATTTCTGCTGTTTACAGATTCTCTGTGTTCATGTGACTTTTGGGGAAAAATATGTTCATTTTTTTTTATTCATCTACAACATTTTCTCATTTTGTTCTTTTTTTTTGCCTTTCCTATTCGCAAAATTAAGAAATAGTCCCAGAAATATATGTTCATCACTTTGGTTTCTCTCGAAATTTCATAATTTATTACTCATGTCATATGCATCCCGACAAATTTTAAATTTAAATTTGACATTTACCCTTTAAGATTGACTTGGTTCTTAATTTTAATTTCTATTTTATCTACTTTTTGGTGTTCTATTCTGGGTCTTTGTCCTTTACAAATGAGTTGGACACGCAAGAGAAAATAAGAACTTAGCTGACTTGGCCTGCAAGCTGCTAAGCAAAGAGAACACTGCTCGTCCCACCTCAAATCATTTTAGAGTTGTCCATTCGACAAGAAAAATTGGGATAGGTTTCAAAAATTGCAATCTTCATGCTGTTATACATCTAAGAAACTTTTCCGCAATTACGAAACGAAATTCCGGCGCTTGTATGTTCACCCTCACCTCACCTAAAACAAAACTTCGGTTTACTAACCTTTCCCAAGCATCATCTTCTCAATGTTTCAGCCTTCTCTATATTTTGAAGTATTTGTCAAATGTCCTCGAAAGCACCTGTCCCGAATTTTTTTCCGCTAAAATTCTTTGGGTCTCGTACGAAAATTTCGATGATTCCAAAGGGAAGTATAAATATATGTGTGAAATGGCAAAGATTAAAGAGTTCTATTTATTTGTTTCCAAAAAGTTAAGCTATTGACAGCGACCCTTTTAATGAGGACAAAGAGGCAACAAGTTACGTCTGAAGGCTGAATTATGTGAGTGCGTATATCGCCATTCTCATTTTGGTGCTAAGTTATGGAATTAAAATACAAACAAAGAAAAGAAAACGAAAATGTCGTGTCTTTACCCAACTGAGAAAGGGGAAAAGAACTTTGGAATAGTCAAGGAGAAGAGATCATAGGCCATTTCTTCTAGGGCGTCCACTTGTTCAATCATCTTCTTCATTTATCCAACAAAAAGAAGCTTTGGAACGAAGATATGGCCCCTTTTGATCTCTTTTTCTTGCTTTACGACCTCTCGTGCTCTTTTTTTCTCTTGCTTCACTTCCCACACGCAAAAGCTCTCTAGAAAGGCATCCTTCTTTGTCACCCTTTATTGATTTAAAAACTAAGTAATTGAGGGTCATGGCGCTGTGTTTTATGTAATGAATCGGAAATCTTTTGATAGAAGAATGAGAAATTTCCTCTTATATGATCGCTATATCGTGTGTTGTCGATCGGGATTTGCCGCCAATGTATGTGTTAAACCCTAATTTCACTTTTATCTAATAACTTGTCAATTATTGATTGATTCGTTCTTCTCCACTTTTACATTTGGAGTTATGCCTACGGGATTTCATAATTCATGCATCGCCGCACGGTAATGATGCATGAAGAAGCAAATTAGACTCTTTCGAAATTCAAATGTAGAGTTGGCAGAGCTCATCAATATAATATGAGCATCGTGATCGATTTTTTATAATGCATATGAGTGGTACATCTCGTTGGCCATCAATTGGACCGCTAAGCATCTGGTCATAGAGTGTAAGAGTATGGTTGAGAAAGGGACAGCAGGGCCTCTTCTAGATTTCTCTCATCTCTACTTTATATCATAATCTCCACCTTCGATTTTTTTATTGGAATTTATAATCTGGGTATTTGGGTGTCCCTCAAGATCTTCTCCTCGTCTTATTGTTTGATTAAATATTTAATGAGCGCACGACAATTAACAGAGATTGATTTTTTGCGGTTGGCCGTTTCTGCAACACCAGCAGTAGCACCACACAAAAAGCTTCGTGATGTGACAGCATATCCGCGCATTGTTTGGTAGCTAACGAAAAAATAAAATGGGTTTGGCAATTATTTAGCAATGAAAGGCCCCACATAAGAAACTAGATGTATCATGCAAATTGGTGCATTTTCTATTCTATATTGTTGACTAAACTAATCCAAGAATATGAATGTAGAGAATCAGTAATGAGTAGATGATTCACTTTTATGAAACAGAATAGTATGCGATCTTTTTTGATTAATCATAACCCAAGGTTTCTAAAATCAATTTATTGGAAGTTAAATATTGCCGTCACCTTTTGTGGGTGCATGACTAAATGTAGTTGGTATAATACCATTCTTTATTTCTTTTCCTCATTTGATGAAAGAGAAAAACAGATCTGGGGGATGGTGCAATGGATGACAACAAATGCCAAAACATAATTTAATGTCTCCGTTTGCTTTAGTGGGGCTCTTAATCTTTGATTTGGTGGGCACCTTAGGAACTAGGGCAACCCTAAAACTACCGGGTATATAAGAAGGGTTGACTATAATTGTATGAGAGGAAAATTGTCCAAAAAGTCCTAAACTTATTGTAATTTTGCCAATTCAGTCCTAAACTTTTTAATTTTGTCAATTGAGTCCTAAACCTTTTCACTTCTTGCCGATTCAGTCCATTCGGTCAATTTTGGCCGGAAAATACTGACGTGGATGCCGGCGGTGCCACGTAGGATTTGTCGATGCGACGTGGATAATTTTTAATAATATTTTAATATTTTAATATTTAAAAAAAAATTGATTTTTTTAAATTTTTAAATTTTCTGTTTTTTTTCCTTTTTTTTTTTTTTTGGCTTTTTTTAGTGGCCGGCCATCGCGCCGGCCACCGGCCATAGGCGACGGCTGGCCACCGGAAAAAGCCAAAAAAAAAAAAAAAAAAAAAGAAGAAGGAAAAAACAGAAACTTAAAAAATTTTAAAAAATTCAATTTTTTTAAAAAATATTAAAATATTATTAAAAATTGTCCACGCGGCCGACAGTCCTACGTGGCACCGCCGGCATCCACGTCAGTATTTTCCGGCCAAAATTAACCGAATTGACTTAATCGGCAATAAGTGAAAAGGTTTATGACTCAATTGACAAAATTAAAAAGTTTAGGACTGAATTGGCAAAATTACAATAGGTTTAGGACTTTCTGGACAATTTTCCCATTGTATGAGGCAATCTAGCAATGGCCAAGTATTCGCTTGGAAGCTTTTGAGAACAACCCTATCCGACGAGGACTAAAAGTAAGTGATGGTGTTAGAGGACCTGAATAAGGAATGCCTCCTGATAGGCTTTTAAGACGGCGAAAGAGGCAAGAATAAACGGAATTGTATACTAAATAGGAGGAGGGCACTCATATAATATATATGTGAAATTGGAATGAACTCATTAAAGGCACCTTTCAATGTAATGACGACATTTAGCGTTGGAATTGTAATGTTAAGCATGTTCAAGTGAGACCACCACCAAAATGGGTGGTCTCTAGGAAAGTGCCCAATTGCACGCCAAAAAACAAAATCATGAGATTCAATATGGGACAAGTTAGAGTAGCCAATATCTTGAGTAAGTTAATTCAGAGGTGTCACACTTTTACTCCTACATGAAAACAAATATAATGTAAATACATAACAAAAATATTTCACAATTACAAACAAACGAACAAACAATCCACCATGAGAGCACAATGAGATTTCCAACTCGAGTTCTAGACCACAACATTGTACAGGTGAATCTTCTGTGACCCACTCCACATATCATAACCTTGAGACAAAATGGATACGAGATGAATCACGTACACCAGAAAATTTCGGAGCCCACCTTTGTTATCTCTCTTCCTGTTGAACGTCGGTATTTTTGCTCCTGTTGAGATCCATTTGGACGAGAAATCTCTCCTTCTTGACCCCATATGTGATCTTCCCATCCTTATCTTTCATTTTCTTTTCTTTTTGCTTTCTCATTTGATCTTCTAATCTCTAGACATGTCAATGATAAAAAGCGAATTGGAACCTTCAGGCCACAAATGCATGTAATAATTTGGCATTAGATAGGCCATCTAGAGGTTTACTCTCTTTGTTGTTTAGGTGATCAAGTTGGATCGTATTTTGTTAGGAAAGTAAGAATGTATTTTTCATGCTTTGCCCATTTTCCTTGCCCCAAAAAAAGAAAAAGAAAAAGAAGAAAGAAAAACAGTTTTCGATTTCGCTATCAATTATTTTTAGAGCAAACCTGATATAGGAAGATAACAATTTTATTTAAATACTACTTAGATATTGCGAAGTTGAGTGTTGAGTGTGCAGTTTTTATTTTTTTAAAAACTTAAGTTATTAGAAAATTAAACGGAATACATGCTCAAATCATGATAGCTTGGCTGCGATCTCTTATTTTCGAATATGTATGTCCTCAGTTGAAGTTAGTCGCCCTTCTTTTGGATTTTTTTTCTTTAATACCCAGAAAGATTAGGCCTTGATAAGAAAGCAACTATCAAGAATCCATAATTAAGTTCGATTTTTTTCGAGTAACCTAATTTTTATATTCCAGCAACCTATTTTCGAGTACCTTCACAATTCTGAAATGCTTTTCATATTTCCTTACCATTGTCAAGAAAGCAACTATCAAGAATCCATAATTAAGTTCGATTTTTTTCTTAATTATGGATCATCTAATTATTACAATGAGTTAACCTTGCTCACGCATGCTAGTATAGAGGGCGAGTCAACATCATGGTCTCATCGTCTTGCGCAAACAATATAAGAATGTTATCTCGAATAGAAATTACATTGCCAATTTTGTCATTCTTCAAAACACGATTGGCTTGATTTGCTTGATGAATTGACATGACACTGTTCTGATTATACATCCTATCCTCAGTAAGGCATTCCACATTATATTGTATCACTAGACGATAATACTATCATCAGGTTACTACGCAATCCTTAATGCAGCTAATTATTTCATAACTAAATACTATCCAAAACATAATCATTAAAAGGAGGTTCACCTTTTTACGTCGGCAAATGAGACGCTGACAAGCTGCTTCTCTTTATGTAAGTTCAAATTGGCGAGTTGCCATGGAAAGATTCTTTGTGATGACCTATTAGAGCACATGCTGGGTTAATTAAGAAGAGCGTATGCCTAAATTAGGATCCTTTAATCATCCCACCAAGAAGCCATAATCACTAGTTAATTAATTAAACATGTGTGGCATCACATCTCCTTTCTTCATCAATTAAACTAACCCCAATCAGTGACAAATTAGTATCATTCTGGATTAACAAATAAATTCCATTTTGACAGTTCGGTTGCCCTAAGTGGGGCGATGGATCCCACGAGATAATGCATGATTCTGGCCTCAAAAGGTACGCTCAATTGTTGGGATTTCGAATGATTAGTCCCGTTGATTTAACTCCTAATTAAGCCTCAAAATCACATGAAGTCTGGCAACTCGACTATTAAATCTCGAAAACTGTCAAGTCAGGGTGCCTGAGAAATCGAAATTTGACAAAGCTTCCCTAAAGAGATATGATTAAAGAAGACAACTCGTGAATAACGATGTGTTGTATGGAGACAACGGGACCGATCAATCTTGTCCTGATTAGTGACCAACCTTTGTTAGTTAGCCCTAGCCAATGATTTGAATTGAACTAGTATTTTGGTTTGATTGGGAAATAATTAAAATACGAGAAGAGTGGGATTAATTATCATGCCAGTGAATAATAACATTGAAGCTTAGAAAGAATATTATCCATCACATGGCTCTAAAAGTTTTCCTTTTTGTCTTGGAGAAGAGAAATGAAAACAATCATAGTAAGGTAGTGGTATTATCTATGTTGAATGTCAAATCTTGTTTGGTAAAAACTGCGGGCTAAATATACCACTACCTCTGGGAACTCCACACTCGTCGTAATCACCTTAAAAATTTCTCCCACCGCAATCCGGTCCATCCTCATCCGAATCTAATTGATCTAGGTGGACTGGACGTTTTTTTTTTTTGAAAACCACTAGAACTGGTGGTCTGGAAGGGAAAAGTTGACTCGATGATCAATTAGATACCTCCATTATTGTAGGTAACATTCACATACCCATAAGTAAAATTGCACATGAAATCGACCAAATTGACCGGTTCTGGAAATGCATTTTAGCATATTGTATAAGGTTTAGGTGGTTTGACTTTGATGCCTTGGGTAGGTGCAAAAATTTAGGGTTTGAAGATAGACAATTTTGGAAAGAATACAATTTTTCGATAAATAAGGAAACGAGGACAATTGATGTGAAGGTGCAAAATAGTATCCAAAACTAAAACTAATCTATGTATTTGGCATTTTTAAAAGTAGAAGTGCGTAAGTGGTGGATGAAATATGATATGTTTTTCTTGTACTTTTTTTTTCCATTTTTTTGCGTAGATGGGTATTTTCCCTATATGGAATGCCCTTTGCACGATCTGGTCATTTTGAAGAAGCCGTATTCATGAATAAGAAAAGTCCAAACTGGGATTTTATCCTCCGTTTCGGCAGGAACTTAGCCAAGAAAGGTTGAAGACGAAAGCCTTTTTAGCTTATCAGATCGACTCAAACAAAGAAGGAAAAAGTTGGGAAAGAGCTAGTCCAAATGAAAAAGAAAAACTATATTAACAAAAGACTGATGATTGATGAAGAGCGGAAATATATAATAAGTATATATTTAAAGCATAGAAAGGATAGGAAAAATAGTAATTTAAGTAGAGGCGAAAAAGCGATATTCTAACCTGATAAGAATAGAGAAATGTTTAGTAGACAATATTCAATAATTAACTCATCGTCCGAGCTACCGAAATAATGGTCAAGGGCTAAATTTGTGGCCAACTAAAATAGTGAGTTGTACTTGGAAAGTAAATATCGATAAGAGAAATAAATCAACATAAATATCCTTAAGTTCTAGATAACATCAAAGGACCATTATAATGAATTAGCAAGGTGGCCCTTTAGACAACTAGGAAAAGTGACGGTACAGACGCTCTTGAATGTGCAACTACTCCATGCATCAATTAAAGTATCAATACGAGGTTTTTAGAAATAAACTGAAAAAGAGATAAAAGCATTTTAAGTTTTTAAAGTTTACGAAATAATTATATGCAATTTTACATGTCAATATTCTTTTTATTTATTTATTAATGATTTGGGTATTTCCATGTTAAACAAGCATAATATTTTGAAAGTCGAAGAAAAGAAATAAAAAGTAAACAAAAGGTAAAAGTTTATAAAACAAACTATTGGCACATTGAGAACGTGCTCTTTCTAGAAACAATTTCTAACTAGAAATAGATTTTTCTATTTCTATTCATTGAACAAGTTTCTGAGTAAAATACGTATTTGATAATAATATTAAATTTCTTACTCCCAAGTAGCGGCCAACGAGTAGTGGCGGAGGGCAATGGATGGTGAAGGATAGTGGCTAGCAAGGGGAGCCGGCCGCTAGTGTATGGGTAGTTGGCTCGTAGCGAGGGCAAGCGGAGGACTGCAGCCTGTGGGGGCCAACAGAAGATGGTGGATGGTAGTAGGCAGCAGTGGACGGCAAGCTATGATGGTCGGGCGCCCTACTAGTACTAATGGCAAGTAATAAGAAGAGTTTTTATTTCTCATTTCTATTACAAACTTATTTCTAAACTAAAAATTTGTTTCAAATATAGAAAAATGAAATTGGATTACCAAACGGATTTTTATTCCAACCTTATTCTTAGGAACAGAAAAATAAATATGATAAGGTCTAGAATGGTTATTATGCGCATCATGAAATGTCAAAAAATAAATTGAACCGGAGATCATTGGTATCTTTATATCTTTATATTTATTCTACTGTGACATCATGTGTCATTGATACACCCAAAAACAAGTAGATGATATATAGATTTATGTCGCAATTTATAATTAAATCTAAGCTTCTCTCGTCACACACGATAACTTCATGAATTAGGAGTGGCTAATGTATGCTTACTGTTGGAGAAGATTTTTTCGCTCTTTATCAATGACATATCTAGGGTATACATAAGCATGTATTCTGTTTTATTTTCTAATAACTTAAGTTTTTAAATGAAAAAACTGCGCACTCAAGACTCAACTTCGTAGCATCTAAGTAACTATCAAATAAATTTATCATCTTCATATATTGGGTTTCTTCTGAAAAAAAATTGATAATGAAACCGAAAACTGTTTTTTTTTCCTTTGAGTAAGAAAAAGGGACAAAATCCGAAAATTACGTCCTCACCCTTTTATGAAAACATGATCTAACCTGATCCCCCAACACTAAAGAAAGTAAATTTCTTGGCGGCCTATCTAATGCAAGATTATTACATGCATTAGTGACATGAAGGGTCCAATTAGCTAGCCAATTTGCACATACATTTTTCTCCTTGAATTTTTGGAGAATCTTGACCCGTTGAAGATATCTAAGCATTTTTATAATTTGGGAAATAAGCGTGTCACCAAAGTAAAGAGATTGAAGTTGATTTCCAAATCAAAGAAAGCTGAGAAAGATCAATCTGAATAGAAGGCTTGAGAATCCCCATTATTGTAACCCCTCCCTTCTCTCTTCTCAATGGATTCAATGCATTCAAGCCTTGGTAATGTACACGCAAGTTTCTTCCACATTTATTGATGTGCAAACGTACATTGGCCAGTATCAACACACAGCTGTGTTCATTTTTTGCCCCTAGCTGTTCGCACGTCGCTCGATCGGTCCTCATGACAAAAACTTAAAGCCATTGAAAGATGGATTGATCTATTGACTCTGAATAGGGTGGTCCCTGTTCACATTCAATCAAAAGTATATTTATGGTCCGTCTCTGGCGTGCAAACTAGACGGAGAACGACGGTTTGTACGGTCGGAAAAATGAAAAATAGGACGAACATGAATTAATCTAAATAGAAAACAAATATCAGAAGAGTGATGAATTATTTGACGAAAGCGACGCATGTACTTCTTTCACCCTTTTTCAACCTTACAAATAGATAGGGTCGAGGAAAATATGACCTTTTTGTCCCTTCTGCACGAAACGGTGCCGGGGGGGAATTAGCATGCCTCGCTCCTTAATACATTAGACAACCCCAAATCACCTAAACCCTAGCGAACCTCCCTCTAGGGCTCTACACATGCCAAAAAAGCTTATTCATTTAACTATGCAACTAATTATGGGTGTTATTAATTTGCCCCTTTATTGGTTGTATGTCCCAACAATGTGGAATTCATAGTGGAAAAAGTATAATTCAAGTACAAATTTCCATTTTCTTTTCCTCCCAAAAAACGGAGAATCTGGCAAAGTCATCGTGTCCTTAGGTACTCTCATTTGATAATTTTGATGTGAATATTGCTTTTTCGAGTGGCATGGAAAGTTGAGTTGTGGGGGCTTTGATTAGATGCCATCAAAGCATGTAATTAAAGCGTAATTATTGCGCAATTATTGCTCTTTTTTTTTTTCCCTTTGGTGATATCGTTATTTGAGGGACGAATTATTTGAAGGAAGAGAAAATTTCTAATTATTCTCGTTTATATCTATGTATTTCATTTTCGGAGCAAGATTTTGTTTCAATATTATCTCATGAAAATTGAAAAAGGATTTTGAAATTAAAACCCAATGAATAATAAAGTTTAGTGTTCTCATATCATGATAAAATCGAGTGTGCAGCTGAATTCTCTTAAAGTTTGAGTTATTAATAGATGTGTACGTTATATTATAAATATTTACGATAAATTTGTTTGAAGTTTCTTAAACACAAGTCACACATGTGACATTGTAAGTTCATATTTTGAAATCAGACCAAAAAAAAAACAGTTCATATTTTGAAAGAATAAATTTAATATTGAACTAAATTAAATTAGGTGCCTTTACTACTGCGGCAATAAATAATTGCTAACCATTTCTTCAACGCTATAGTATATTTAGTCCTTAGTGAATGTATATGTACTCATGTTCATGACAATTGGCATGACTCAAAATCTTCAAAGTTGAGATGTCGGCTGATTTTTCTAAAAAGTTCAAGAAGAATATGAAGAAAAATCAGCGCACAGGCCAACCGATGTGATTAATCCCGACTTCGTATCATTGCGAAATCGAGCATGTAGGCTCTTCATAATTCTATCTATCATACATTTCATAAAAACTTAAATCGGTGTGAATGGTCTTAACACGGCAAGCACATGTAGCGTTAGAGAATTGCGTGCAATATGCATTGGTCTTGACAATATTTCATGTATACATTTTATGGAGAAGAAGATCCAGCTATCTTTGTATGCCCATTGAATTATCTAATTGACATGGTTGGATGGGTCGGATAAACGGATCGGGCGAACATGGAAGCAGGTCGGGTCGACGATAGTACAATCTTCTTCTCGTCATATCTTTTTTGTTTTTGTTTTGGTCGGTGTCTTGTCTTATCTTGGGAGGTAATAAAATGAAAGAAAACCGATGGTGAGGGCTGATAACGATTGTCGGCATCCGCACTTAATGCCACGTATATTCCAACTATAACCCCACTTGACGCCTTTAGTCGATTAATTTATCTATCATTATCGAATTAATTTCTTCAATTTCCGTACAATCGGTTTTATTATATTAGGTACCAGATATCTAATACTAATAGTCATATTTTATTATTTTCCCTTTTCTTTTCCATATATTTTATTTTGTGACCGTAGATTAAAGAATGGTGGTGTATTTGTTTTTAAGCACCTTTTTTTTTTCTTTTTAAATTTAGTGGTTTAGTTAATCTGACGTTTATTTAACCATGCAAAATAATACGAATATTGATTTGTGGATTCGCATAAGTTTTTCAAAATTCAATTATTGTTTCGTTTTTGATTTTTTTTTAGGAAGGCGAATCCAAACAATTTCTGTTGTTATTCTATTTATTCGACAGCTCCAATTGTTTAATTTTTATTTTACAACAACAGAAATCTTTCAAAAGAGATAAATATATCAAATATAAATTTGCATAAAGTTTTTCGTAACTCTTCTTCAAGTACCTTATCGTTTTCAAATTTTAAGGATAGAAAAACAAATCCAAACAATTTCTAATGCTCATTCCTGCTCTTAATATCCATGATAATGAACTATCATGAACCTATTTTATTTAAGTTAGATATCTGCGGCTGTCAATAATTTCACTCTTATCGGATGAACTTTCTTCTCTATATTAAACTTAGTTAATAATCGTGTGATGTTGCAAAGTCTCATCCTCTATAAATAGCCTTTGTACTAGTTTCTATCAATAACATTCTGTAGAGCTTTCATTCGATACGGAGTGTGGCAACATTAATCAGTTATCAACAAGAGGTTATAGAATCTAAAGCTATGTGCTTTTATCTATTTCATTTCTAAGGGTTTGTTAGGCATGACCTTGAATATTTTCTTTTTTAAATCTTGTGACTCGTGCATTTTTTATATTTATTTTACAAGCAGCACCTGAATCATTCAAAACTCATGAGTATCGATCTGTAGGATAGGATTTTATATAATTATTTCTCGTAATCTTTTCAAACCTGAAATGATTTAGATAGAATTCATAATTTATGAAGGTAAAAAGTTGCTTAGAAAAAGAGCTACTCGACGAATACTTGATGTGCATTCTGTTGACAGTGTGAAAACCGAATCTTTCAGAAACTACAAGCACGATCTTCTCAACAAGTAAGAATCTCAATTCTCCAACTCTTTCTTTATTATACAAGGAAGCACAGGCGTTGTGAATTGACCTCATTTGATGGGTTGTTTGATGTAATTATCATCCCGATTTTGATTAATGTCCTCCAAAAAATGTTAGGGTCCCCATTAGACATGCCCGCAAAAGTAAATTCTTTCACAAACACGTGAGAGATGAAGAACACCATGAAGGGAAGCAGTTTCTCTCATGTCCAAAACACGAAAATAAAGGAAAATTAATGAAACATAACCTACGCGTTAAATTCATCACGGAGAACAATGAGACCCTGAATAGTGTAAGCAAAAGGATATGCTCCGGCGGATCCTCAGTTATCAAAAAAAAAAAACTATGCATTAAATTAAGTGCAAGATGCCAATGCAGACCTGTTCTTGCGCGCGTGCGGAGAGAGAGAGAGAGAGAGAGAGAGAGAGAGAGAGAGAGATTAGCATTAGAAAACTGAGTGTACGAAAGGACTAAGTTTCGACACGTCGCAGGAACGTTTTATTGAATTTAAAAGCTTTGTAAGTCCTATTATTGAATGGATTCACACGCATTTTGTCAGCAGGAATGTTCTACATCGAGGAGAATTCAAGAACAGATGTTGACCCAGCTTAGGGCAAGTAATCATTATGATAATGGCCTACCCCATTGACGCTAGGGCAACCCCAAGAAAAAGATTCCGATGATCTGGTCAGATTTTCAATTTATAAGAACTCCATGTCAAGATGAATATCATTAGAAAAACCCACCACCACATTAAATATACAGTTCGAAAACATGCTTATTACATAAAAAATAATATAAAACCACATTTCTTCATTTATATTCGATCTAAGAAATGCATAGATTTGTCATTTGTAATGAGACTTTATAATGAGACATTAATTATGAATAAGGACGAAATGTATACGTGTACTTCTCAATTATTAACAATTGAAAGGATGACCTAGTCGATTCTATTCTAAATACACATATTTCCACAACAAATGATAACTATAGTTGGGGAAGAATTTAACTGTATTATTGTAAAGAGGAAAATGAAAAAGTCATAATAAGAGGAATCTTTATTTTGAATAAAGAAACATTAGTGCATCCATCGATTTTCATTTTGTATATCCCCTTAGTGGAAAAAAGAAATCAACACCCACTATTGGTATAAGGATATTGACTTAACGTGTCGTGAAAATTGTTTAGAGAATGATTGTACATTTTGTAGATCTAAATCGCACGTAAAGTCAATGTTTCGATTGATAGGCGTCTGGTGAGTACAAAGTCAATAACTTTATGCCATGTGCGAACATTTTTACGTTTTCATTGATAATGAACAAAATAAAAATTACAATTAATTCGTGAAAGACAAGGACGTGGTAGTGACGATTCAAAATAAAAAACAAAATAAAAATTACAATTAATTCGTGAAAGACAAGGACGTGGTAGTGACGATTCCCCTCTCTCATGATAGTTGTAATTGACTAGGGGAATCGAATATATGAAACATTATCTTTCCTCCTTGTATATATCTAAGTGGTTTATAGGGAAGCCTCCTTAGGGTTTAGGGAGAGAGATGGTTTTTCCCTCCATGAATGAAGGATTTCTTACCAAAAAAAGAAGAAAAAATGAAGGATCATGCTATAAAGCTGGCTAAGTTATATGCACTCACCAAATGATTTTTGGTGATGGAGCACCGAATCCATGAAAGGTGTTAATCAAGAAAGGTATTAGTGCACTTACCGTGAGTGGAAAAGTGAGGAGCTAATGAGCTAGAGCGCGACGTTAATAGCTAGGGAGCCAAAACGAGCTCTTTAGTGCAAGTTGGAACTTAGAGGTCTATAGGTGAGCAATCTAGAATTCAAAGGTTTTAGAGTAGAAACTAGACATGGTTAGGACTAATGGATTAGAGGAATCAGTAACCCCTAAATGTCCAAGTTTGGTAAATAGAAGAGCATGAATATTTTTCAATGTTTATAGTTCATATTTTTTATAATCTGTGTTTTATCGGTTTAGGCCATGAGATTTTCTTCTTTTCCTTTTCCTTTTTTTGGCGATGATCTCTGTGTGAGGGACGATTCTAGTATTTTGTTTGTAAAAATCTGAGTTTTTTCTTTGTTGGTAAATTTTTTAAAGAGTTGATAAGTGTTGAGAAAGTGTTAGTAAAAGAAAAGTCACCAATTACCTGATTTCCAATTAAATTTGGGTAACTAACTCTCATTTGAGTTATTTATCAACATCTATATGACTTATCTCTTCACACTCTCTAGTAACTCGTTTTGACTCATTTATATGTAATATAAATATAGTGACCTAACTCATATTATTGAAATGCCTCCATATTTAACTAAAATTTAAAAAACTTATACCCAAAATGAGATAAGAGGCTTGAGTGAATGAGTGCAAAATCGAGTGAGGTTGAGAGAGTGTAAAGAGTTAAATCATAAATGTGTGTTGAGTTTAAATAAGTTGTGAATCTATTTAACATCCTTATTAATCTAAGTTTTACAATTCTTAACCCATGATTCACTTACTGAATACTACTAATTCATACAACAATCTAACACATCAAATATGAGTTGATAGGTCTACTTATGAGGGTCGAGTTCACATCCATCCTTTTGTTTTCGCTTCAGATTTATCATGATACAGTGGCGGGGGCCCTGCTCCATCTCCGTGGGGGGGCTCATCGACTATAATGGGCCCCATCAAGGACGGTGTGAGTTGTCCCCTGGTTATATTTGAAAAGAGAGCGAGTTGTTCCGAGTTTTGAACCCTAGATGGAAACTTCTCAATTTTAGGCATCCAAAGGGAGGAAGCCAAAATATCTCAATGAAATAACAAGGAGTTCACATGAGTGGCCCACTTTGAAGCACTCCTCCTTCGGATACCGTTTCTTATGTGGTCACTTTCCTAGCTAGCAGCTAGAGAGCTAAGCAGCATTTGGGTTGGACAAAGACATCAAATTGCACATCAAATGACCTCAGGCTGCTTTCTTTTAAGGAATGATTGATGAAGAAATTTGGTGGGTTAGCAGTGACGAAGCCTGCTGTCTCCTTATGTTTATCCAACACGATTTGTGAAAGCATGCGTGTTATGTTTCTTGGTCTCTTTAATCCCTGTCATTTTCCTTGATGCTTACCCCCTAACGTTGCTTCCAGTAGCAATGAATGACAAACAAGAAGGAAGACGAAATTTTATTATAAAGAGTACCCAAGCATGCCGTAAGAAAATTATGATAATATCTTTTAATTGTTTAAAATGACAGAAAGACGGTTTGTAATTTCCTATATTTTAAAATCAAACAGCTTTAATCCACGAGTGGCATTATTCATATGGAGAAGAAAAGGAATCGTTGTCTGATGAAGTGGTTGTGTTATGACACATATGAAAATCTATTTTTGATAGTGAAATTTGCTAAACTGTTACCTTAGATAATTGTTTCAGGGTCACTAAACCTTATATAGAGAAAAAATTGGAATGACTCAAATCAGCAAACAGAATAGGCTTCTTGTAAGTCAAACTTTCTAGATAAGAAAACAAAATAACTACACTTTGCTTCGGATTGATATAATCATATTGATTTTACAGCCAAACCTAAACCGGCTAATTTCAATATTTTCATGTAGATATAATATCTTTTATGGATCATCTGCTCTTCCCCTATTCGGCACACCAATAATTAGCTTCTTTGAAATACTTACGGAAAATGACACTAGAATGTCATAATTTTTTATGGTGTGTAATCCCGCAAAATTTTTTAATGTTAAAGTAAGTATCATACGAAGATTATGATATTTTTAATATATATATTAAAAAAATAAAATTAGGTTTATTTAAAGAAGAAGAGGTCATCTATATTTTCCAAGCAAAACCTAAATGAATCGCTGGACAGAAAATGACGCAAAGGTAGAAGGAAACGACGAAAGGGTATCATGTCATGTGCCTACTCAAATGGCAGGAAAGTTTGTCTGAGGAGAGAGCTCTCGAATTAGCTACAGCGCAGTGTGGGTCCAATGCGAAAACCAGGCCGTGAAGACACGTGGCTCGTGCGGCATTATTAGCCGTCAGATCTTAAATTGGCTTGGCCTGCAACTCTTTTCTGATGGTGATGTATCCTGCCTCCTCCAGATGCCGTACGCACACATCATCATCAATCATTCATCACCCCATGCAGAATTTTTGGAAGGGAATGCATTAGCTGTTTATCATGTCGCATCCTGAAGGTGATTATCAATTGAGAAGAATGAATACCATCCACAATTTTCCTTCTCGGATCAAATATCCTTTCATCACATTTCAAAATTCATAGTTATCATGACTGTATTTCACTATAGATTTCAAGTTATATTTTTCACCTATACATGGTTTATTCAAATTACCATTTTATTTTTCGATACCCCAATCAAGTATTTCAACACCCACCCACGCGCTTTTCTCTCCCCTATTATGTTGAGACTTGCTTAGCCTGTCACACCAACCAGCACATGTCCCCCTCTCGACTACACGCACTGCCATTGCTTCTCCAAAGGCCAACGACATTTGTTGTGTCTGGCTTAAGGCCAAATTGAGGTCGATCCACATGTAGGCCATGGCTGAGCTCTGCTACAGAGGTAGTGTGGCTCGAGAGCCTATTGTCGAGGCTCAAGGCCGACCTGACATGCCTCGGCGACTGTGAACCGTGTCCTCAAGCCAAGTTCACATGTTCTCATTGTCGCGTACGATCTTGCCACAGTAGGTGATGCAAGCCAAGGGCAGACTTTCTCAAATAATAGAATCGAAAGAGTGACTCGCACACGGGAAAACAGGTCTTCAATGCGGGCTGCATCAGTAGGGATGTAGGGACAATGGCACGGGCGAGAGCGAGGGCGAGGAAGTCACCGTCGATGCTGGTGTTGAGCTGTCGATCGTTGCTCTGCTATGCTGCTGCATGCAAGGAGAGGAGAGTAGCATATAGGGGCGGGGCCTAATCATTAGGTGTGCTTGAGGGCAGATGAATCTTTTTAAAATTGCGAAGATGCAAAACATAGGTTTTTTTTTTTTTTTTGCGAGGAAGGTAATCGATATGTAAAGTAAAATCGCAGATGATGTTTGTAATTATCCCTGTAAGATTAGAATAACGATAAACGAAAATAGAAGCTGGGTAAACTTTGCGGGCTGGAAATTAATCTTATATTTCCCATCTTTCTCATGACTGTTTAGTGGAAGAACTTGTATCTAATTACGTTCGTTGTCATGTTAGCTCCAATCACACTCACAATCATTGTTCCTCTGTTCGGTGCTGGCGATGGAGCTGCACTTTCATAAGTTGCTAGAAATTATTATTGTCATTAGAACTGTTAGAGATAATTAGGATATTTTCTTATATTATAAATAATTAGAATATTTCTATTAATTTTTTTTGTATCTCTTAAGATTGCACAAATATTTCATTTGATTGTGTATATCTTAATTGATATATATATGTATATTATCTTTGATAATTTTTTATAAAGTCTATAAATAGACTGATGTACCTTATTATGATATAACAAATTATATGAAAAATTTCTTAATTTCCTTTTCTACTTTATATTTAACTAGACCAAAGGATTTCTACTTCATAGCAGCAACGACATTGAATGATCACCACGACGCCAAATCTCTCTCCCACCTGCTCTCCATGGTACATCCAATAATTTCGCTTCTGCCAGAGATTGCATGATCTCCCTATCCATATGGACGAGACATAAATTCCTCAACGCCCTCGTGATCTACGGAGGAATTGATATAAACCCCACCACAACTGGAAATCAAGACCACCTATAAATTGTCCAGTTTGCGGCAGAGCTAGGGTTTCTTCGCGGGACTCCAAATATGGGTCTTGAACCTACGAAGCTAAGGGCGAGTGTAGGGAGACAAGGTCCAGCTATTACCACTGGTCCGCCACCCACAAATCGAGACCACGCATGAGTTGTCGAATTCATCTCACCAAGAGGATTAGGTTTCGGCCATAAGGGGGTGAAAATGAGTCAATGATATGCATTGGCGATCGTTGCTCCTGGGGGTATTGGGGTTGATATTGGCCATCTATTCAATAATTCATGGGTAGGGCTCAGACCTATACGTGAGGACGAAGTGTCAAGAGTTATTTCCGAGGTACGTGCCTTGGACCGCTATATTTACTTTTTCTTATTGTAGAAACATTGGAAAATATCAGATAAGCCCGTCTTATCACTTAAGCGAAAGGATACTCCGCTCACTGATCGCCACGTGTCGAGATGGAGGCTCACATTTCAGACTTTGTCTCTTGATCTCTTTCCTCCTTTCTCTCTCCCTTTAGCCTCCTCCTCCTCCTACTATTCACTTCTTCTTCTTCTCCACGCAGGCAACGGCTACTTTCCCATCGGCTGTGGCTCTACCATCAACTCCACCGGCACCTTCAACACCACCTGACTATCCGATCGCTTCTTCATTGGTGGCTCTTCCTCCACTCATTGATTTTTCGTCCTTGCCCTTGCAAAAACTCGACCCTCACCTTTTCAGCAAAAGCGACCCTTGCCTGTAGTCGGCGAGGGCCATCCCACCCTTGCTGGCCCATGCCTATAGCCGATGATCGGCCACAGGTCAGAGGAAAAGAAATGAAAAAGAGGAAAAGTTAAGGAAATAAACGAAGAAGAAGACAAAGCATGACTAGTGGGGCCCACTTGGACACAGGACAAGCGTTGAATTGAGTATCCTACTGTCTAAGTGGTAAGATTTGCCCACCAATATTTTCTCCAACATACTAATATGGCATTTTAAGTCATCACTTGGGAGAAGCTCTCTGACCTGCTTTATAACCGCTGCTATCCCTCACCTCTAAAGACGTCTTTTGAGGCTAAGACCTCCAAATTGGTATCAGAGCTAGGTTAAGGTGAATCCTGGTGCATGTTAAAGGGATTTTAACTGTCCCACATCGCTTAGGAGAAGTCCTTTGGCTTGCTTTATAACTACTGCGGTCCCCCTCACCTCTCCAGACATCTTTTGAGGCTGAGACCCCCAGATTAGCATCAGAGTCAGGTTGAGGTAGATCCTGGTGCATGATAGGAGCAGTAACAACCCGAAAAATATCAAATTAACATAGCGGAATTGAATAAGAACCTAATCGAAACCGATATAGTAGAGAAAAATAAATGTGAAGTACACAAACACAAGGTGATTTTTTACATGGAAAATCTCCTCGATATGAGGAGATAAAAAATCACAGGACCGGAGTCCACTAAAAAATCTTCATTATCAACAAAATCGGGTAAACAAAATTCTTCTCTAGTAAACACTAGAGGTACATAGTAGCAAAGATCTCAAGAACATCATTCTTGGCAATACGCAAAAATTTCACTAGAGATCAATAATAAATTTGAAAAAAAAAATGCAAGTTTTGATTAACCAACAAAAAATCTAATGTAGGGAGTTTCAAACGAAAATCAAACCATTCAGATTCTAGAATATTGCACCACAAGCATGATAACAAAATTTCAACTCAATTGGACCACGAATCGACCTCCGATATCAGCTTGATGTAAATCAAACTGATCCCCAAACCTCACATTTTCTGCTGATCCCCAAACCCCACATTTTCTGTTTTTTTTTTTCCTATTACTGCGTTTCTAATAACTTCTTGGTGGCTACAACTTAAAAGATAGTGAGAAATCCTATTTTTCTATATGACTTATCCTATGTGCTCAAGCTATTCAATGGACTTCCTCCACATGAGAGTAAACCCAACTAACATTGACATGGTCAAGGGTGAGTCATTCATGTTAAGATTACAAGAATAGGTAACTTTTTGTAGAATTTGCAATCGGGATAGTGAACTTTGATTTCGACTTACAAATATACTAATATTCTTACTTTTCCAATCGATGCACTTTGATCGAAGTTCGGCCAATTTTCTGGTGAACTGGTGATGGCGCACCCAGATGGGAGGTCGTGGTGCATGGAATATCGGTCACATGCACGTCAACAGTTTAACAAAATTTGGTTAGATCTCAGTCAACTTGTGTCGATTTGAAAAAATAAATAAACTGAAAAATTCAGTGCTTTTGGCGTTTAAAATGAAAGTACAATGTTCGATTGCCAATTTTGCTAAAGTTCAATCACCGCAAATAGAATTTTCCTAAAGCAAGGGATTCATAAATGGATTGCTTCCAGTTTAGCTCCATGAGATTATGCTAAATATGTATCAATCCTATGACCTTGGTTAATAAAGTAATTGTACTTTCACATAAAGTCCTAGTCGAGGACCACTTTCTGGTTTAGCTCTATGAGATTCATAAGAAGCACCCGCTTCCATTTATGTCTCCCGCAAGGTTTGCTAAATTTACGCAAAAATAGTCTTTTCTTGGGGGGGGGGGGGGGGGGGGAGGGAGACGAGTTATACATGTATAAGACGCGTAATTTGTTATGCTCAGATAAATATACTTTAGTTTTCAATTTTTTTCATGCCTTTTCATTGGTCAATTAATAAGACAATTATTTTAGTTTTGTTTCTTTGTTCAATTTAATTCCCAAACCATATGAAACTGTTCAACATAATCCTTGAATTCAAATTAACTGAAGGACAACATTAAATATTTTCATATATCCAGAGACTAAATCGCATATGTATCAAAAGTTTGTGGATCACATTGAACAAAATTTAAGTTCAATGACCACATCACACGTTGGTATAAAATTTAGGGATCACATTAGACAAAAATTAAAATTCAGGGACAACAATGAACATTTGGCCAAAGTTCAAAAACCATTTATATCATTATTCAAAATTGAAAAGGTGCATTTATTGTACCTATCCACACAAATAAGTAAGGATTTTTATTAGGCCCACTGCCTATGTAAGAAACTATTTACACTCACCATTGGATTTATTGACATGTCGAAGAAATCGATCACCAAACTAACTTCAAATATGTATATTACTAATTGAATTGTGAATTTACCGACCCAAAAAAATTGAATGGTGAATTTGTAAGAATTTTTCACACAGGCGGTGGACCAAACTATTATCCAATAAATGAATATAGTATCCCTCCTGTTTCTAATACAAGTCAATTATTAAAACGACATACTAATAAAATTCTTGCACTTAAAGTGGTCTTGATTCATCATAAAATCTATTCTCGGTTATGGTACAGTTCATGTAAACTCATGAAAACACAAAGTTTTGAACACCATCACGGTAATACTGAATTTTTCTTGTGTACTTTTTAGAAAAAGGGTAAATGACACAAACATTTTTTGAACTTTGGCCCCATGTGCAATGTGATCTCTACATTTCAAATTTGTTCAATATAATTCTTGAGCTTTAGCATAATGTTTAATGAACCTTTAATTTGTATAACATGATCCTTGGACTTCTGGTAATGTTCAATTTAATCTTTAGGCTATATGAAAATGTTTAATGTTATCCCCGAACTTGAATTAATGGAAAGACAATATTGAACGTTTTTATACAATCCAAAGACTATATTGAATAAATTAAAAATTCAGAGACGACCTTGCGCATTGGGTTAAAGTTTAAGGATCACATTGTACATTTAGCCAAAATTCAGGGACCATTTGTGTCATCAATCCTTTAGAAAATGCCGATATATACCCATCCATATCCCCAATTATTTATCTTCCTTCTCGTCTATTATCCATGGTGCGTCGGACCTCCTAACGGGACCGGATTATCTCCGCAATTTCACGAGAATCACAAGGGCCACCATCAATCTATCACGCTATGCTGGACTGCGGAAAGCCCATACTGAAATTTCCAATTTTGGATTTTCGCCTATTTAAGTTTGGTCCGACCCACCGAAGAATAAAATGAAATAAGCCCATAGTCATTTTCTTTTAACTTAGATTTATATTGGTGCAGCCTCAATATTTCGACCCACTTCTGAATTGCAGAACTCGTAATCGGCCCCCAATGTTTATCTAGTGGTCAATCGTGTTAAAACTATTCTTGATTGGAATCTTTAATATAAAAGGTATTATTAAATTACAACAATTATGAGATAAAATTAATTAGTTGGCAGAAGTTAAAAAAAAAAAAAAAATTAGAAGACATAGCATCGTGACCGAGATTTTTATATAATTTACAAATACATCTACAGTAAAGATAAAATTACTTTTTAACATAAAAGAGTAACGACTAGAATAAATAAACAGTGAAGAGAAAGGGAAGAGGAAGATGAGTAATTTACAACCATCTTTTAATAAATCATTTTTGAAACATTTTTTTTATTTAACATCGCTCTACAGAAATAAAAAAAGATAGTACTTTCTTACACGCACTTTAATTATTATCAACATTTTAAAAATATATATTTATATCAAATTTGTCATGATAAAGTCTCTTCTAATTGTTGCCTCTAAGTGTACCATTTAGGATCGTTGATTATTAGAATTGGACTCTCCGATTGCAAGAAAAGGTTTCGGTGATTTCTTCACAGAAGTAGGAAAGCATATACGAACTTGTTTATTGCTACTCATCCTTCTCCTCTCTCTTCATTAGTTTAATAGTTTTTTTTTTTTTTTGGAACGTTAGTTTACTAGTTAAAATGTAACTAATTTGCATTCAGGAAATATTTTTATTTGATTATAACACCAGAAATAAAAATTAATCTTGTATTAGTTAGCAGAAAAAAAAGGTTTTATATGTCATTTGTATGCATCACAGAAATAGTATAATATTTAATCTTTATTTATACTGACTAATTCCTTTGTACTTTTTTTTGGTTAAATAATTCCTTTGTACTTTAATAATATTGTTTTGTGTCTACCTTTTATGAATCATGATACGTTAAAATAATATTGTAGTTATGTCATAAAGGTCTATGCTCCATTTTTAATTATTTTTTTTGCACGATAATATTTTAACATTATAGTTATGTCAAAAAGGCCTACGCTCCATTTTTAATTATATTTTTGCACAATAGTTCGCGGGATGCGTGAGTAAACTTCTAGTGCAGTTAGTAAAATCTAATAAAAGATTAGACACACTAGCAACTCGGATAAAGGGGCACGAATTTAAATAGAAACATCATCATCCGAGAAAATTGACCTGGAAAGGCATCGGTCAATTAAGAGAGAATGAGACATTTAAAGAAAGGTTAAAGGTGTCTTCTTGTACATGTCTGTTCTATGCGGACATTCAATAATCTTCCTCTATCAAGATACAATAAAAAAATAAAAAAATAAAGAAAATAAAGTTAATTTATCTTCACTAAACTCACAAATAAAATTAAAAAAAAAATGCTCTTATATGCGGTAAATGACAAAAGGGGCCGAGGAATATGATTCACCAGCAATTAATCATCAAGTGATGGTTATCATGTCATAGTACACAGAAATTCTCTAAAACCCTTAGCTATTACTTATTGGTTCATTTGTCTCCTAGACAATGCCTAGTCTCAAATGTTTGGACCACCCCTGCTCCAAGGAGCTGAATCAAGCAAAAGTCACCAAGAAAAGAGCACCCTGAAGCCTAAACACATTTTGTTTACAGAACATCGAATTTTGAAGGGAAAATAACACAAATGTTCTTTAAACTTTGATCCAATGTATAATGTGATATCTAAAATTTTAATTTATTTAATGCGGTCCTGAAGTTTAGCCCACTTTATGGTTCATAAATTTTAAATTTGTTCAATATAATACGTAAACTTATAGTACATGTTCAATTTAGTCCTTAGGTTATATGAAAATATTCAATATTGTCTTTCTATTAATTCAAATTCAAAGACTATTAAAAATTTTCATATAGTTTAGAGACTAGGTTAAATATAAACAAAAAATTTAGAGAACACATCGAACAAATTAAAAATTCAAAAATGATATTGCACATTGAAATAAAGTTCAGGAACCAAATTGAACAAATTACAAGTTTAGGGATTACATTACACATTAGGCTAAAGTTTAGAGACCATTTGTACTATTATCCTAATCTAAATACAATATGATACATGTTCAATTCAACTTTGAAATGTTGTTAGGTAAAAAAAAAAAAAAATTATAGTTTCTAATGCATTATATTCATTATCAATATTTCAAAAATCGAATAATTGCTTATTAGTACTTCAAGACACTCGTTGATATGACTAATTAATTAGTGAAACTCCGTGTTAATTGATTACACTGAACACTTAAGATATTTGCATCACTAACATTTAGAGTCATCCCAAATGTCTATGATGAATGTTTTTGCTTTCACATTGACAATACACTTGTGACTTCATTGCCCTTAACTCTCCAAATTTTCAAAATCCTATCCATTGATTTTAGCATTTATATACGGAGTCATCCCAACTTCTGTTGTGGTGTCTATTTCCTTCTTGGTTGGAAAATACTCGTAACGTCGAACACTGTATTTATCAAAATGTCGATCACAATCAAGAGGGAAAAAAGTGAAAAAGCTACACTTAAATCGAAAATGAAGCAGCAGAAAAGAAAAAACTAGCAGCCCCAAAAAATGTTATAAATCATTCCATACCGATTCTATTAATGTTAGAATGCTGCTAAGGAGGTGAATATTCTGTTATTGAATAATAAATCTGCCACAGAATCTTTTGAATGCCCTTGGGACATTTTTCTAGGATGCTTTCCTACGTTCTCAATGTCTTATTATAGATTCATTTGGTGCGCTCCCGTCCGGAGCCTATTCTGTTTTCTTTTGCCTTCTTGTTTGTTTTTCAGCTTTTTGGGCCAGAACCCTTTTTGTTAATAGCATATGCGTTACATTAAAAAAAATGAGAAAATAATAATATAATGTGGAGACATAATAGATGCATAGTATAGCAAAGGTGACTAATCACAACAGCAACAATAATGCTGTAATATATATCTCGTTCGCATGATTGTTATTAACGAAACACGACCGAATCAATCCAACAAAACGAGTCTAGACAAGGGAAAGCAACTTCGGTTTGATTTCAATTCCATTTCCCAAGACTCCCCTTTGCCCATCGGAAATAAAAAAGCTGTGTTCAAACAGCCCATTGATCATCAGGAAGGAGACAATCACCATCCCAATGTGCTTGCAGTCATGTCTCTCCTAGGATTAGCGTCTGGCTTAACGAATTAAGACAAAATGCCCTGTACAAATAAGTCCAAGGATCCCAACAGTTAAAGAGACAAATGGCTCCATGGACTATTATTACAACTCTAGCAAAAACACTCTCGAAACTAGAGGTGCAAAATGGGTCTTAGACCCATATATGACCAATTTAAATCATAAATGGGTCATATATGAGTCACTTATTTTTTTGAAAAAACTAGTTAAATGAGTTTAACAATTGAAGACTTAAGATATATTATGAGTCTTAAGTGAGTCTTAAATGGGTTGGACTTAAAACCCATTTTCATCTAAAGCCTTACAATCTCTCTCTTCACTCTTTAACTTTACAAAAATATCTTTTGATAAAAATCGAAATTATAATTATTTTTTATATTTCAATTTTCTTTTCTTTTTTTCTTTCCTTTTTTTTTTTTTTTTTCCTTCTTCCTCCTTCATTAGCCGGTGGCCAACATGACGACGGCCGGCAACCGGACACGCGAGGCTCGAGCCTCGTCGATCTAGCAAGCCTCGAGTTCGCCAGCGTCAGGCGAGCTCAAGCTCGCTGGATCTAGTGAGGGGCAAGCTCGAGCTCACCCGACATCTGCGAGGCTCGAGCTCGCTGGCATCGGCTAATGTGGCGAGCCTCAAGCTTGTAGGCATTGGGTGAGCTTGAGTTCGTCGGATTTGGCGAGGGGCGAGCTCGTGGTCGCCGACGTCAGGCGAGGCTCAAGCCTCGTCGATCTGGTGAGGTGGAGGCCTCACTGACGTCTAGCAAGGGGCAAGCTCGAGCTCACCCGACATCGGTGAGACTTGAGCTCGCCAGTGCCGGTGAGGGGCGAGCTCGTCAGCGTCGGGCAAGCCTGGCGAGCTCGAGGCTTGGCTGTGGTTGGTTGCTGACCATCGTCGTGGTGGCGACCGGCCGAGGAAGAAGAAAAAGAAAAAAGAAAAAAGAAAATTATATTCTCAAAAAATAAAATAAAAATAATTAAAAAATTAAATTTCTAAAAAAAATTAAAAAATTAAAATTCGCTTTTTTAAAATTATAATTTTTAAAAAAAATTATAAGAATTGTCCATTAAATTTGTGTTGCATAAAAGTATTTTAGCAATATCATTTTTAAAAAAAAAATCATAAGAAATAAGCTTTCTTAGGTTTAGTTAAATGTATCAGGTATGAGTAAAAAATTTTGCACTACAATAAATGAGCCATAAACGGGTTAAATAGGTGGATTTGAGTCGGACCATTTATGACTTGACCCAAACTCAACCCGACCCACCTGTTTAACGGGTCTACTCGAAACACAACATTCAATGGGCATATTTTGTTGCACATATTCTCCCTCGAATAGGACGTATAGTTGATTGCATCGACTTTGTCCACTTCGTGAAGGTCGAGAAAACTTTCGCAATTTGTAAGCTGAAAAAAATCTTTTCCACGACAATTACGTGTTGATTAGGATATATTATTGGGCGAAGTTGGCAATCCGTGGCTCTATTCGAGACGCTTGAAAGCGAAATTTACCTGCGGAAAATCTAGGGATAATCGTTTTGACTTCAAAAATGCGACAAGCATTGCTTCGGACGTAATTTGAGTTACGACGGGTTAACATTTTGCTCTTGGCTTCTGCTGATGACGCTGATGTTCTGCCAATGAATGTCCGCGGGGAAACCCTAGCTTCATTCTCGTCTTCTTTTCCCTTTGATCTTTTTTTTTTTTGTCATTTAATAGGGAGTGAGTTTCCTTGGGTGGGTTGGGTTTAACTTTGGAAATGAAGTTTGGATGTAATGTAAATACTGAAAGTCAAAAAACCCTTTGGGGAAATGCAAATTACATTTAATAGAAACTCCTTTGCAAAGCAACTTTAGATTTAAGTATTTGGTTTAAAAAAAAAAAATTGCAAGGACTTGGCTGCAATTTTATTTTTGAAAAATCAACTGTTTGCCGCTAATGAGCTAGATTTAACGTTGACAATTGTTGGTGGAGGTCGCACAAACCCAGGTGGCCCTCACCGAGGTTGTGTGACCTTGGCAATCGTTGTCTAGGGTTGTGCGACCCCAGGTGGCCCTTGCCAGGGTTGGGTGACCATAGGCGGCAAGGCTTGGGGTTGCTGACAAGCCTAGGCATGGCTGCCGGTGTCACGCATTGGCAGTGCCGACACGGTGTCACGCATTGGCAAGTGCCGACAACCAGCCACAAATCCTAGAGGTAGTGAGGGCAAGATGGCAAAAAAAATGTCTAGAAATAGCATTCCACTCAAGATTAGTCCCTACTTACTTTGGGCTTTTAGCTTTCCTAAAGTTAGCATTTGGTCAAAAGCTATTTCGAAAGACTTGCTAAATATCTTAGCATTTTCTCAAGGGGTTTTGGAGGTTGAATCATTGAAAAAACTGAACTAAATGCAGATTAAAGCTTACTAACCAGCATGATATTTTGAAAAAAAAAAACATTTGCGATTCTTTTATACTTTATGTTAGATGCATATGAGAAGCTTTCTTATAATTTCTGCGTATAATATGGAACTTCATGTTAGGAAGACAAAATCTGGATATGCTATGTATCGATGCCCTAAATACGGGTTGTAATGTTTTCCCTACGTAAATAAAATGCTAAGTGTTTCAGACCAAAAAAAAAAAAAAAAAGGTGCGCTAGTGACCTCTGATAAGTTTTTTTCTTTTTTAAATTATCTAGGGTCATTGACGAGGAGGCTTTACTGCCTGGAAGCTCTGGAAACATTCTAACCGAAAACCCCACAAATCAAGTAAGATCAAGCCTTTTCCCTGCCTAGGTAACTTAGAGTAGTTCATGGCTTTCACCACTATGCACAATCTTTATTTTGATACTTTTAGATTTTAGAACGTCGCCATTGCGTTGGAATAATAGAGGTCTTACTGTAAGCGTAGTAAAGATTTGCAGAGGTGAAAAGTAAAAATAGGAATAGTACCTTGCCAAGTTTAGAAGAGCCTTCCTGATTTAAGTCATATGTTTTGTTTGAAATCGTTAATATATCAAAGAAAATCATACAAGGGCCTTAGTGCCCCAGGAACTTGGAACTTCTAGCATTTGTTATAGAAGGAATCGAAAATGATTTCGAAGATTGAAAAACGTCGCCAACTCCTCCTCCTCCTCCTCCTCCTCCTCCTCATCATCATCATCATCATCATCATCACCAACTCCTCACCACCATCATCATCTTTATCTTCATCTTTTTGTACAAGTTCATTTTGTTTTACGTAATGTAATTCATCCCATTGAATCTTTGAATATATCCACTCCCTAATGAAGCTAATTAACTGCGAGTCACTCACCAACTCCTCTACCTAAAGACTTGATTTTTTTTCCCCTTAAAAAAAGAGCATTAGGGTCTCATCATTGAGTCAGCAAGGTTAAATCTTGGCCAAACAGTTCAAACATATCATCATCGCCATCATCGAATTTTATTAATCTTACCTAGGACAAAAGCTCGAGAGAGAGTTCAGCGGGAGTTTGAGAAGTGAATAGGGATTGAGTCCCAAAGTGCATCATTTAGGGGTTGGACTAATCTCCAGAAAACCATGAACTATTTTGTACTCTTCTGGAATTTTTGAATTTTAATTCAAAGCACCCTTTTGAATTAAGAAAAAGGAAATAAAATCAAATCAATTCGCTGCTTTGTTGACCTGGACCTTCTAGGAAACATCTCTGGAATTTCTTGGCCATCTCCATCCCCGTTGAAACTAAGCAAATTGCGAAATGTACGTCCCAATAACCAATTACCCAAGTGGCAAAGGTCACACGTGAGGAATGGCATCAGCATATCAGCATTTCCCATCACAATTCACATTCTTAATCATGGGATTCGACACCTAAATTAAATTAAGGAAAGTGTTGCCTTGTTGTGGGAAATCCTAATTTTGTCCGCCATATCCGAACCATTTGATTTTGTATTTTGTGGGAATCAAGGACGGCATGAAGAGACCGGAGCAATTACTAGGGTCTTGATTTTTTTGGACAATTTCTTAGTAGCGTTCGTCACTGACGTGACCACTTAGAGGTGAATGGGACGAATTTAATGTTGTTTATGAGCAGATTTCACTATGGAAGTTGGGTTTTCATGATATCGCTTCCCTCATTTTTAAGAATCTTTTTTTAGAATAAATAACGTTGCTTGCCACTCCCACGATAATATATAGTCAAAAGAGTACTCAATCATGCTTTGTCATTGAATCTTGTTTTCCTTCTTACGGTTTTATTTTGGCGACTGGGTAACAATCTAAATTAGCATTTGGGCATCAGATTAAACCTAGCTCTCCATCCAATCGGTGCCATTACTAGAAAACTCGTAATCTAACCCTAGAAGAGTACGTGCCTCGGACAAGAATCGAACTTGAGAAGCTGAGACTTCGTATCTTTTACTTGGAAGTGCCTTCTAAATTAGATTGAAACTAAGATATCTTGGGAAAATTCGACTACAATAGGTTGAAGTTAAAGCGGGAAGATAGAAGCAACTTGTATTAGTAGAAAAGGCAGGGCAAAAAGCATCTGAAAAACCTATAATTTTGAGTGGACAAATTTGTCATCCCATGACTTCCGTTCACTATGTGGACGCACAAATGAATTAGACAAAATCAATTTGAAAAGAAAGGGGGAGCTATATGTGGCAGACAAGGTGGACCCAAAAGGGTACTATAAGCTATTTAGTGGCCCTAAAAAATGATGAATAAAAAAATAAATAGAATATTTTTTAAAGTGGGAATTTATAATTGATTAGAGACTCCTCCACTTTCCAAAAGGGGTATGGGACTAAGAAGTTTGGGTGGACTAAATAAAGCTCATCATGAAAAGCATTCTCTCGATGGAGAACGTCACTATTGCCTTGGAACAGCAATGGACGGACCAAGGATTGTGTCTCCTCCACTTTGAACGGCTAAATTGGCCGTGCCAATGTATTTAGGTTTGCTTTCGGGCCTTTGCTTTGACAATTTTCTTTGAGGATGTATGTACATAACAACAATAGTGTTTTCAACTGTATTTCATATAGAGTAGTGTTAAGTGCTTGATGTAATTTAGAACTCCTTGTGGAATGGTTATATGAATAAAGATTCAAATAACATAAGCCTAAAAGAAGATCTACTACATAGTATATTGCAATCGATTTTCAAATCCACGGAGACATGCGCGCGTGTGTATTGTGTTACAGCATTATTAACATAATCATTATATAAAATACCTTATCAATCTTTAGACTTTAAGTGAATGTACCTAGAATAGCTTCTCTCTTGAGATAGAAAAAAAAAGTTTGTGCGTTGATTTTTCTCTATTAGACTATTCAAAACTTTGCTAGTTCAGGGTTGGACACTTTTAAAGCATCCTGGTTGTATCGTACATCATTACAACGTGTCGTCATAATTAAGTACATTTTACGATGAATCACTATAGCCAAGTGTAAGAGTCGTAAAAAAGAAGGTTAATACCATCCGCTAATTTCCCTTAGAAATTTTTGTCTAGGGTTTGCTTTCTGTGTGGTTTGCCAGCAAAACAGTCCATTAAAAATATGGCCGCTAAAGTATGATCTAGAGACTGACAACCGTGGAGTACTTCTAAATAAAGAGATCGCAAGGATATGCTCGTATTAAGATTCACAATGTGTTCTGAAAATTAATGGGCTGATTCCGGACTGGTGAAGACAGTTAGTATTTCGCTTTTTTTCATTCGATTCAATAACTTGCAGGGATTGCTGAGAAATGTAGAGAACAGGATCGTCCTAATTCTGTTATCCACCTTTAAATCTCGCAACCTCCTATTCTCGCTCAAGAAACTTGGTGGAGGCAGAGCGATTGCCAAGAACTGGTCTAGACCTAATGACGAGGACTTTGAGGTCTGATGATCCCTCCATCAGCTTTCGCATGCTTCATCTTGCACCAACTTGATACCATTTGAAGAGGGATCAAGAACCTGAGGAACTTGCCAAGGAGGGAAAAGATTCTCAACCAGCCATTAAACTATAGTTTTCCGTCTTTGCTTTGTTAATGTTATCTCTATGCATCGTCTCTATCTTCACAGGAAACATTATTTTGTGTAGTTACATTATGCAACGTTAATCATAGCGCAAATGGAGTGGGCAGTTTTAATGGACGTCTTAAGTCCTTACAGTTTTGTTTTTCTCGGGTCAGTCCATGCTACCCCAAGAAAACACGTATGTACAGTTAGAGGGCCCTCCCTCCCTAGGCTATGTGGGACAAAAGAGGGACTCCTTCCTTGCACACTCCGGGGACCGAGGCGCGGACGCACCGCCATCCCTCCTCCCCGCGCACCGCCGCTCGGGCCGTCACACTCTCCTCGCCCACGTACTGCCGAGACGATTTTAGTTCGTCCCTCCGTACTGCCCTGAGTCTGGATTGTCACAGCTTATGTTCTTGCTTTCTAATCTCAACTCAGCTCGCAGGGGAAATGATGATGACTAGTTAGCGGCAGTTCTCCAGAGAGTTGGAAAAATCCAAGGGAAAGAGACAGGTTATGAGAGCGAAGAGGTCATAGTGATCCCGAAAAAAATTTGTCTTCTACACGGAAAAATTACGAAGAAGTGGTGAAAATGTTGAGCTACAAAAAAGATCGTCCGTAAATGATACATTTCTCTTAACACATCTGCATCCAACTGCTGGGCGATTTGGAATGAACAAGTGGCCCAAGAGACCGACCATTAATCAAGTGAATTTCTCTGCATAATCCTGACGCTGTCATGTTGACAGGCCTCATGGTCTAGCTAAATGCCCCTTATCCTGCCTTGCCAGATAGGAATTTTCAGGCCATTATCATTGGGTTTATACCTAACTCGGGCTAGTGTGTCGAAAGATTCATTCAATGAGGACAGGCAGGGTCATCACACAGACAGACGAGCCAACTCATCCAACCATTGGTCATTGAGGTACAGCACTTGGATTCATTTTCCTCATCTGTTCTAATCTACTGCTTTCATATCATCTTTGCTCACAGCATTGGAAAGGCTTTAAACGAAAGACTGATTCCTTTTAACGTTTCTCTTTTTGAAATCACAAAATACTTCTATGAGCATTTTTGTGCAAAATCCACCGTTTATTTTCTTATTTATTGGTAAACTCTATCTACAAAAATTTTCAGTGGAGCATGCTGAATTGGTTGCAGGCAGTTCAAATACAAAAGCTCTAAAACTCACCAATAGCCAATTGAGAAACCTCTGTTGGACTAAATTGATAAATCGTCAAAAAATATAGGACTAAATTGGCATAATTGAAGAATTTATGACTAAATTAATCGTTATATATAGATTTAGGATCTCTTGAACAATTTTCTCGTTTTAAATATATGGGCCCTAGTATCACGTGTCAAGTCTTCTGAATTGTTCTGATGGCTAAAACTTTTTAGAATAAACAACCACACATTCAATTATACAGCATCATAGTTCATAGTTTTAATGTGAAAATAGTCCTTCTCATTGTAGCTCTTCGCACCTTAACACAAAAAAGATTGGAATTATTCTATATCATATTTTCGATCTAACTCCATGAAAGGCCCTTCTAATACTTCATTTAGAAGGGTTTTGGATAATCAATCAAAAGGAAAAACTTAGGTACGCATGTCAGATTCAATTTTTGATACCTTCCATTCGATACAAGGCACCGAGTAACACTTGATATATAGAACCCGAAAGAAATGTTTTATTTTAATATTTCAAGGCCCCCAAGAGGAGGTAAAATAAACCAACTTCTTTAATTGACGTCCCAGTGGAGGGAGGTAATTGCGCTAGCTAGCTAGTTTATAATAAGAAGGGCAATGGCACAAACCCAGAAGTACTGTAGCAATATGTATATAAATATAAAAGTTCCTCACAGTGGAGGGAGGTAGTTGCGCTAGCTAGCTAGTTTGCATATATATTATATCCTGAAATCATATTTGGTACGTCCATGTCCTCTAGTGAAATGGTATTCCGCCAATCAAGATTCCATATGTAGTTCCTCACCCACCCACAGACACCATATATATGTCTCAGCACTCACTTCTCTTCAATAAGCCATTCGATAATCTCTCTCTCTCTCTCTCCCCAACCCTCAACTCCTTTTGCTCTTTGTTTGTTCTACTATGGCTTCCATAAGCTTCTTAGCCAGTCCAAACTACGTTTCGCACTCTATCAAGGCATCTTCCAAAAGCTTTGATAATTTGAAAGATGGGTTCTCCTTTGGAAATAAGAACTTCCCCGGGAGGAACTCATGGGGCGACCCTCGAGAACTCACCATCGCGAACGTCACTAGCCAGGCCTCGGTCATCTCTCGACCATCGCTGGGAAAAGAAGTCGTCGGCCAGCCTTATCACGTCGCCTGGATGAGCGTCCGGCAACACCGGTGGGAGGGTGAGCTGGTCGTCAAAGGAGAGATACCTCTCTGGCTGGTTAGTCTGTATTTTTTTTTTTTTTTTGGGTGGTCTCTCAGTCATGTTTGCGCATGCATGTGACCAGAGTCATATCTTTTCACGTCCCCTAACTAAATCTCTTCTCCATTCTGCTTGTTCTCATGTCGCCATATGCAGCAAAAGGGAAGGAAAAAAGGAAATTATTTTGTTGGTTTAAAGTCTTGCCAAAGATGAGAGAGCAGCTTTTTTCAAATTTCTTATGTTTCAAGCCGATAACGATAAATTAAATAATGGGACGCCCTCCATCATGATTAAATATTAACCTCACTCATTTAAGTCAGTCATATAATACTAAGTACAAATGCATATGCCGCATTTTCTGTTCATGTTGCGCTACCCAAATTACTGTAACTATACACTTCATTAGTAAACTATGCTGTTCAAGTAATTGAAGATTACTAGAAGAGAGAGGTTTACCGAAGCGTAAAAGATTTGTATTTTCAGACGTTATAGATTCAATAATATCGTCGACAGTGTGGGAGAACAGAAGCCAGAAACTTACATAGCAAAAAACAAAAAATAAATATATATTATTATTATTGAAAAAGTCGCAAATTACTAATTTCGGGGTATATCTCGACTTCCTCTAGATACCTTACAAACATAATCTTCGGAAGGTGCGACATATTAAAGTTAAGATCAGGTGAAGAATATATCCTTTGCCCCAATTTCTCATTCCTCGTTTCTTGCCCTCGTCTGCACTATATTCCTCGTCTGCACACATCTTTTGGAAATTCTTCTCCTCTCAGCTGTTCCACCATATAAAATAACTAGTATGATACTTAATTTACAGATTTCTTATAAACTGAAATGACTATAATGTCATTGACATTGTAGTATCATGCATACCTGTCGTACCTGACAAATGCGTTGGCGTTAGCTCCGGTGTTTTCTATTGGTTAGGGGATGTGATTGGTTGATTCAATCATTTGCAGAACGGAATATATCTGAGGAACGGTCCTGGACTATGGCACGTCGGAGACTACAACTTCCGGCACCTCTTCGACGGCTACGCCACGTTGGTAAAGCTGCAGTTTGAGAATGGGCAGTTAGTCGCCAGCCACCGCCAGATCGAATCCGAAGCGTACAAGGCCGCGATGAAGAGCAATAAGCTATGTTACCGAGAATTCTCCGAGGTTCCTAAGGCAAACAATTTCCTGTCCTATGTCGGCGAACTTGCTAGCTTGTTCTCCGGGGCATCGCTGACTGACAACGCCAACACGGGTGTCATCAGGCTCGGAGACGGACGAGTGGTTTGCCTCACTGAGACGCAAAAGGGGTCAATAATGATCGACCCAACCACGCTCGAGACCTTGGGGAAGTTCGAGTATACCGACTCCTTAGGGGGTTTGATACACTCAGCCCATCCGATCGTGACCGATACCGAGTTCCTTACGCTGCTGCCTGACCTGATCAACCCAGGCTACTTGGTGGTGAGGATGGAGCCAGGATCGAACGAGAGGAAGGTGATCGGCAGGGTGAATTGCCGGGGTGGCCCGGCACCCGGTTGGGTCCACTCATTCCCCGTGACCGAGCACTACATCGTCGTGCCAGAGATGCCCTTGAGGTACTGCGCACAAAACCTTCTAAGGGCTGAGCCGACCCCGTTGTACAAGTTCGAGTGGCATCCCAACTCCAAAGGGTTCATGCACATCATGTGCAAAGCCAGTGGAAAAATCGTAGGAAATCCATCTCCCTCAAGATTCATTTCGTGTAGGAAAATTTTAAAGAGTGCTCCTAAGGCACTAACAAAGGATCATTATTATGCTTTTGAAAAATATGAACATACTTGAAATATATAAATTCCGAGAAGTATGTTCTTTTCTACTTATAATCAATATAACATGCCCTCTTTGTATAAGCTTTCCAATATAGATAAGTTAGTGAAAATGATGAATTTGACAAGAATGTCTGCTTTTTTCTCTTGGGTTGCACGGAAAAGGTGGCAAGTGTGGAGGTTCCTTTGTACGTGACCTTCCACTTCATCAACGCGTATGAAGAGACGGACGAAGATGGGCGAGTTGTGGCCGTGATCGCGGATTGCTGCGAGCATAACGCGGACACAACCATCCTCGAGAAGCTCAGGCTCCAAAACCTTCGCTCTTTTGCCGGCCAAGATGTACTTCCCGATGCTAGGTGTGTTTTCCGTATATATTGCTTAAGAATCCGCATATACTCATCTTCGTTCAATTTATTGAGATAATGATAATTGCATAGAGACTGAAAAAGCTAGATAAATGGAAGGTGGGAAGTGGAAATTAGTGGTCGATTAGATATGTGATCACTCAGATTTTCCTGGCCAAATTTTATTTGTTCATGTACACATAATATGTTTCAATGCATAAGAAAATAGAATAGTAGTTCTTCAGAAGAAGGAACCCTCTTTTCTTTAGAATATATGCGCATTCTGAATTCACCAATGCAAAGAAGGCAATCATTAGATAGAAGTGAAAATTTAATTTTTCTATAAATCCTGCACGTAAATAATCGTCCGTGTGAGCAACTTTATCTCCTATTAAATTATTTTTTCAACTGGACTTAATTGGCTGGCATCTTATATGAGGTCCGACGAAACCCGAGACGAGTTCCGACTTTTTGTCTTCTTCTTCCATTAGTTAATTACCCTTAATTTGAGGCCATCGAAAAATAATTTAGTCTTTGTTAGCATAATTTAACTTCTGTCGTTTCCAAAATAATACATTTTTTGTCCCTTTCTGAGACTTGGGTTTCTTCTTCGCAGTCATTTTCATCCCCCTTGACACTCTTGATTTCATAACTTCCCGCAAAGACTGGCGTTGTCTCCAAACTTTCTAATTACTACATAGATGGAAATAAGTGAAAATAATTATTAATATATGGATAGTTACACTAAGAGAGAATGGCAGATAAATATTAGCAAATTGTATTATCTTTTAAATGGTATAATGGCAGACAAATCCTTAATTTATACGAAAAGTAGTAGAATGGCATCATGACGAGTCTCTTTGCTGATTAAAATCTTCTGTTCCCCTTTCTTGTTTCGATATGATGAGTTTCAATAATGGCCCTTTTGTTCTTTTGTGTTTGATACTGGCTTTACTTTTTTCCCCCTTCGTTTGGCTCTTTCCGCAGCATATTAATTTATTTAACTTGAAATTTTTTCCGAAACAAACAATGTTAAAATGCAGAATCATTTATGTAGTCATAACTATAGAAGTTAAAACCTGATGTTTATTATTTTTGCCTTCTAAATTTGGAAGGGAAAGTAATGAGTATATTCCAAGTTGAACTAGACATTAAAGTTGCAAAAATTGGTAGCTATGTCCATCAAAATGATTGTCTAAAGGCCTGCTCGATGAAAGAAAGAGTATAGAATTATTGCTCACGCATAAGAAAATTATACGGGCCCAGATTTCTTGCTCACTAAAATAACAAATCTCAAATTGCACCATCACCTCCAAAAGACTTCTCAAGCTGAAACCAAGTGGTCTTTTCTTTTTTCAAACTCCCAATTTTCAAAGCCCACCTAATTAACAAAGGAAGAGAGGTATACTAAAGGCCAAGATCCTTCAATCCATTAAAATATTTATTTTCTTTTCCACGTAAGCCTCGACGACAACGACAACAACGACTGTGATGATGATGATGGTACATTTGTTTAGGGTCGGGAGGTTCATAATACCATTAGATGGGAGTCCGTATGGGAAGTTGGAGGCAGCATTGGACCCAGATGAACATGGGAGAGGCATGGACATGTGCAGCATCAACCCTGCCTTTTTGGGCAAAAAATACAGATTTGCCTATGCTTGTGGTGCCCAACGCCCTTGCAATTTCCCCAACACCCTTACCAAGGTATAATATCCATGTCCCTCAAGCTAATGCTTTTATAGCGCAATTAAGATGTGGTGCCATACTGGGGAGACATAATTGTTGCATTATTGACTAGCAAGTGGAAGTTGATTTAAAGTGATTTTGTTGATGAGAAGTTGATGAGGTGAGGGGTTTTGGCAGATTGATCTAGTGGAGAAGAAGGCGAAGAATTGGCACGAGGATGGTGCCGTGCCCTCAGAACCATTCTTCGTGGCTAGGCCAGGGGCCACCGAGGAAGATGATGGTAAGAATTAAGAAATTAAATCGAAACATATGCTCATTATGCCTCATTTAAGGATAAAAAATTTAACATGCGCTTAAATCATATGGCGTGAGAGGTGGTATGGCCATCTCTCTCACACTCGAAATATCTAGTTCACACTTGTATAAAATAAGGAACATATTCCATGTAACCCCCAATCCTGGAAAATCATTTTTCTTGAGTAATTGCCTTTCTAGTCCCTCACATTTTTGTTGACTCTCCCATTTTGCAAAATTTTTGCCATAAAAAAGTTTCCCTTCTTTTATTTTCCCCAATTCTCTTTTGTGAAGCATAGTGAACTGGGGTTGCTCTTGTAGGTGTGGTGATCTCAATGATTAGTGAGAAAAATGGAGATGGGTATGCATTGCTGCTTGATGGCTCCACTTTTGAGGAGATTGCCAGAGCAAAGTTCCCCTATGGCCTTCCTTATGGTCTCCATGGTTGCTGGGTCCCAAAGAAATAAAGATCTTCCACTGGGGTATTGGTTATTTATTTGAGAATTTGATCAATCTATCGATTTCACTGTTTCACTAAGGTCGATCGTTTGTAGTATAACCTCTGTGGGTACAATATTGGTGGACAAGTTTCATAGATATAGTGAAGACCAAGGATGTAGTGGCGGTCAGTGCTCCATCTGTTCGTGTAGAATTGCTTAGCGGTGAATGAAGTAGAATTCATTCAATGCATGTAAAGCTTAAGACATGTAAAATGAATTTTGCTAGTGCTATGATGATTTTAGTAGCTTCAATGTTGCAATTCCCGCTGATACCAGATGCGAAATTGGATTTATATAGGAAAACTTACGTATAAATTATGAGAGGGAGGGAGAGAGAGAGAGAGGAGAGAGAGAGAGAGAGAGAGAGAGAGAGAGAGAGAGAGAGAGAGAGAGAGAGAGAGAACTTATCAGTGGTCATTCTTCCCTTCGGGGCTAGTCGAGAATTTGAATGACTAGGTGAAGCAGGGAAGTCTTTTTATCTGGTTCGAGTTTGAATATTTCATCATTTTCTTCTTCTTCTTCTTCTTCTTCTTTTTTTCCCGACGAGGATCTCCTATTTAAATAGATTATTTTCGAATTGTGGAACCCCTGACTATCTAACATGTAAGCTAAAACCTATTCGTACTACCTAAACAGACCAGACAAAATGTGGAACCTCATATGAAGGTTTTTGACATATTCTTTGAACACTTGACTCATATTCTTGTTCTCAAAGATTTTATGCTCGTGAAAAAAGGGAATATGACGAATATTTAGAGATTACTTCCCAAGATCCTCCTCAACCTTTGGCCATGTAGAGCCAACTACTAGTATATTGTCTCTAGCAAATGTCACCTGCAAGATCTCCTCGCATAAACATATATGGCAGAAGAATTAAGAAAGAGCCCGCTATGTTTTTTTTTCCTTTTCTTTTGTTGACTATGTCGTAACTTGGTTGGTATCGAAGATTTAACTCACATGGAGGATCAAGCAATAAGGCACGAGGCATCTTTGCTAAGGAAGAACCAGATCATCCCTGAAAAGAAGCATACAAGATTACAGTTGCATGACAATTGCTGTTATCACTGTTGCTAATGGTCGATTGGATGGCTTGACTATGATGCATGAATGTGAGAAATAGTTCTAGATCCACAAAAGTCTCCATTTTATTGCTAAGAATCTTGAGGATGTGATGAGAAAATGCAGATTTCATCTCCTCTAGTCCATGGAAACCAAAACCAGCGTAGTCTCATTCAGGAAAAAATCGGACATGAGTTCGATGTTGGAGTCCATCAACCAAAATGTCTACGTGCGTCGAAACCCAACAATAGTCAAGTCTTAATATTTGACTCGAACTGGTGCTATATAAAGAAAGTAACAAAGTAATTGACAGAATAACTTACAACAAACCGAGGCACGGTTTCATTTGGAAAAGTTCCTGCTTTTAAGAGGAAGTAGACCCTAAGAGGTCGGTCTAGTGGTCAGGGCCGGGACGATGGAGTGCGAGATTTAGGAAGTGCTGATTCGACCATGCTTCAGATTCATCAATCCAGAGACCTCTTAGCTAATTATCCTCTTCACTGATCCATAGCCACAACCATTAAGATAAAAAATTTGGTGCTAACATCATTCTGATTATATTCAACAAGAAGAAAAAGGAAAAAGAGAGAGAAGATTCTTCTGGCTGACGTCCATGTCACAGTACATCCGAGTTTGATCATATCGGGGACGATTTTGACAGGCTCTAGAAAAAAAAAAAAAAAAAAAGGTCAACACGGATCTTACAACAACAAGCTTATGCTTGAAGATAGTTCTCATGGAAATATCCCACAACAAAAGCAAGAAAACTTCTTTCCATCTGAAAAAAATGTGTACAGTCATGCTTGTGCTTTGCTTCATGACTTCAGGTGATTGTTTTCTAAGAAAATCAGATGCTTCCAGTAAGTACACATGCCTCGGAACTTATACAAAGAAGAAGAAAGCCAAAAGTCGAAAAGCTAAAAAGAATTATATATATATGCATTCGCATACTGGTAGCATTTAAGTCTAGCTTTTTTGCATATTAGCAATCCAATGGGTGGCCCGTGTGTGAAATGAGTTTGAATATAATGGGCCATAATCTCAATCTTGAAGGCGAGACTGATGAAGGCCGAAACTATCTGAAAAAGAATTCCATGGGATATTGGAAAAGATTCACCAATTTGTAAAAGCCAAAATCACGGTTATTTGCAAAAATAAAGCTTGAAGGGGGCAACAAATTCGGTGGATTGATTTTGAGTGATTTTTGCAGCAAATTGAAAAGGAAGAGAGAGAAGAAATAGAGACAAAAATATGGCATTCCTTTCGTCTTCTTTCTCTTTTCTTTTTATGATAGGTGGCATTGCTTGCCGATATGGACGGGAGCCCTCCTCGCCAGATCTGTTGAGGGTGAGGCCATCCTAGCCTAAATAGAGGCAAGCTTCGATAGGGCCCCTCTTGCAAGATATGGCCTAGGCGAGGGTTGGCTTGACCAGATCTGGTGAGGAAACCTCACTAGCGCTTGCCCTCACTAGCCACTGTCTATGGCCAGAGGCCGGCGGCCACCAAATGATAAAAAGAAAAGGAAAAAACAAAGCAAGAAAAAGAATAAAATATCCGTTTTAGTTTTCTCCTCTAACCAGCCTCCTAACTCCATAAGTAAATGCATGTATATATAGAAAATAAAAATAGTACATCCTCTAATCAAGTCCAATGGGGTACACGTGCTCAAACTTGAGACGTGATATAACAAAAAGAAAAAGTAATTGACAGAGCAACTTTCGAAAAAAATCTAGTCACTTAACAAACTATACAGAGTGTGTGGCAAGTTTCCATTAGTATGTATTTAATCAAGTAGCTTGAGGAAGCACGAATTCATTACAAAAATTGGAACAAGTCACATGGTACACATTCTTTCCGACAAGAAAAAAAGATGGCATACATGCTTAATTAATTGTTTTTAAATTGGACAAAAGGACACATAGAGTGTCAAAACTTGGCACGAAAGAATACTTAAGTGCAAAAATTTAGGAAAGTAACACTTAAGTATAAAAAAATCGGAGCAAAATAGATTAGTTAAGTGCTAACAGCGAGAAAATCCGGCCAAAATGTTGATATTACGATTTTCCGGCGAGCCTAGTGCAAAACGACATTGTTTTGCACGCTGACATGACTAGATAGTGTTAAAGCGACATCGTTTTGATGTTGACGTGATAAATAATTAATATAAAAATTAATTAAATTAAATTTAAAACCTTTTTTTTTTTTTTATAAAAAAAATAGGAAGGGAGGAGGAAGATGAAAAGCCGATGCCACCCCGCTGTTGCCAGGAAGGTGGGGGAGGGTCAGCCGAGATTGCCGAAACCTAGCTAGTGGATGGGCGAGGGCCGGCGACCCTCGCCAGATTTGGGGGAGGGCCGCGACCCTCACCCCAGATCTGGACGATGGCTCATAGCCTCTCGCCGTCGTTGGCTATTCATTTTTCTCCTCCCTACTTTTTTTTTTAAATTATAAATTTTGGTTTTTAATTTAATTTAATTAATTTTTATATTAAAATTCGAATTATGTCAAAATGATGTCGTTTTTGTGTTTATTTTCTGAGTCAACCTTCCGCCAAGCTACGTAAGTGAGAAAAATTAATTAAAAATTGTTACGTAGGATTTCTAAGGAGGTTCGTCAGATGTGGCATTTAAGTGTCCCATTTTTTCAAAAAAAGTAGCACTCAAGTGTCACTTTTGTAACTTTTGACATTAAGTGTCTCATTTTGTCAAGTTTTGGTACTTGAGGTGTTTTTTTGCCTTTTAAATCGATTTGGACGTTTGAACAGTTTTGTCTTTAGGTGTTCACCAAAAAAAAAAAACAGTTTTGTCTTTAGGTGCAGATTCGCGAGTTTTTATTGAGTTACGAAACCATTAAAAGATGTTCTCCCGTTCTACATGTGTGCTTCGAAATCATATCCTATTTGGATTCATTTGCCATTAAAAATCGTAGAGGTGAAAGGACATTTTCACATGATAATGCATGTTCGGACTTCACCACATGCTAAACATAATTTATATTTTTAGGTAGCTGAATCTCTCCTTTCTGACATAGACATCACCAGTACTCGACGGAAAAGAACCTGCCTCTGTGAATTCATATGCTAATGAAGCTAAAAATTTCTGATTAGCAGGAAATTAAGTATTTTCCAATCATTCGGCGATCGTGACTAACTAATCAGGTCCACTACACCATTGCGGTAATGCAAACTATGTAATCCGTGTTAAAAATAATTGGAATAGTTATTTAGGATATTTCTTCCTATATTTTAGATAACTATGATATTTCTTTTGATTTTCTGTATCTTTCAAGATTGTACGAATATTTTCTTTTGGTTGTACTTATCTTGATTATAATATGTTACCCTAGATAGTCATCTTATTAAGTTTATAAATTGGCTATGTATACTTCATTATAGTACACAAAATTGCACAGAAAGTTTAATAATTCTCTCTTCCACATTCTTATTATTAACTTGGTATCAAAGTTAGTCCATCTTGAAGTGCATCTGGTGCACTCGCACTAGTGCACACCCAATTGCACATCCAGGGCTAAGTTTTGCTTTTGTCAAATTTTTATTTTTATTTTGCATCTTGTCATTTTTCTTTCCAATAAGTCTTGATATCCTCCGTTGTATTGCTGTCTCATAGTCTGTGGAGCCCTTTCATCTGAGAAAGCATCATCGAGTTGTTAGTTTCATCAATAAAGCCAGCCACATTAGTGGCTTGTTGTTTTCTTCGATTCTCAGCTTGGTTATTATGACAACAAATGCAAAGGCGACGGTATTCAGTGATTGTTTTAAAAGCAAGGCTAGCCGCATTTGTTGCATTTGTCTAGTTACTCTTGAAGTTAGCAAAGCCAAGTGCCGACCATATCGGTCGCTTGCTGTTTTTCCTTTTTTTTTCCTTTGATTCATGATCTTCACTTGTTTATATCGAAAAACCACCACTAGACTCACCATTCGCAGACGAACAAGATCTTGAAATCTCGTCAACAACAGTCTAGGCATCTTTTTATTTATTTATTTTTATCCAAAATCAAGCTAACTTTAATTACATTGAGTTTGAAAGGATGTCATAGATATTTAGAATAATTTTCTAGGATATTTTCCTATATTAGAATTAATTAGGATATTTCTCTTGATTTTTTGTATCTTTTAAGATTGACCAAATATCTCCCTATTATATAGAAAATTTCACAATTCTCTTTTATGCATTCTTATTCTTAACTATCCATAGAAAGGAATATTGATCTCGAATTACTAACGTCTTAAATTAGGTAATATGGAAGCTAAAATCTAATCGGGCGACCTAAATAAACCAAACAAAAACATAAAAGACCTCATGTGAACCCATAGCCATGAGGAGCCAACTCCTAGCATGTTATCCCGGCACTCACACTGCTACCCTTCTCCTTCATTGCCTCAAGGCCGTCTCCATCTGCCAATCTCTCTCTCTCTCTCTCTCTCTCTCTCTCTCTCTCTCTCAATCCGCCGCCGCTACTGTATGCCTCAGGTCATCACCTTTTATATTTAGTACTTCTAGGCCTGTGCTATTGCCCTTGTCATCGTAAACTAGCTAGCTAATGCAATTGTCTTTCCTTATCTCTGTGTTTAACCCATGAGACGATATCGGTAATTGCGTCCTTTCGCAGTGCATAAAAAGATGCGCAGCTCCACGTTGTCTAGTGGGATGCTATTCCACCAATCGAAGATTCCCGCATCAATAATGGACATTTTTATTGGCTCCTCATACACCCGCACACCTCATAGACACGTCTTAGCACTCACTTTTCTTATATATACCGTCCAAGAACCTCTCTCTCTCTCTCTCTCTCTCTCTGTCTCTCTCTCTCCATTTGCTCTTTGTCTGTTCTACTATGGCTTCAATAAACTTCATAGCTATAGCACAAACTATGTTTCGCACTTTATCAAAGCATCTTCCAAAAGCTTTGATGATATGAAAGATGGGTTTCCTCTCGGAAATAAGAATTTGCCCGGGAGGAACGCGCGGGGGGACCTTTGAGAACTGACCGTCGCGAATGAGGTCCCGGAATCACGTTGCATGGACAAGCATCCAGCAACACCAGTGGGAGGGCGAGTTGGTAGTGTAAGGAGAGATACCTCGCTGGCTGGTGAGTTTGTGTATGAGTATGCAGGCAATGTATACTTGTCACTACAAAATCGTGACAAGGACGAAGAGGGAAAGGTTATTCTTGACCCTTGCCTTTGGACACCTGATCCTCCCGCATTCCTTGCCTACTACTTTACTCAGCATGTGGAAGAATCTCTACCTTTCCAAAGAGGGCTCTTGGTTGAATACGTCCAGACCTCTTTGTCCCAGTGGCTCAGGTCTTCTACCTCTTTCGACTCAGTCTTCTTCGATTCTTAAATATTAGGCTAAAATTTGCCAAGTACAAGGCTTGGGAAAAAATCCAAAATCAATTAGGCCCTTGAATTTTGCGCCTTTGATTAGAGACTTAACCCTAGACTTCTAGGCAGTCTTGCCTGTTTTTGGTCCCCTTCAACTAATTGCTTTTTCCTTCGATCTGGTCCTATGACAGTAACCCTCTTAGATGTCTACGCTATCATCGGTCTGAGCTCTTCTAGTGAAGACCCTAGCTTTATCAATTCTGCAGTATGCCCTGTTCTGAAGGATTGCTCTTATGCCTGTTTTATGAAGACTTATACTTATTAGATTGGGGATATTGAGGATGACAAGCATATCGCTTTACTTCTCTATTGGTTGTCCAAGTTTGCTTTTTAGCATCCATTAATTCAAATAGCCAAAGAGTTGAGGGGACTAGCTTTTCTCCTTTCAAAGGGCACGCTCATTTCTATGGGGCGTCTTGCCCTTGTTGCTCTATATTGAGGTTTTGGTTTCGCCTCTGTTTCCATGGGTGTATCATCCTTATTGACACCTAAATTTTGGCGATCCAGTCATTGATTTTTTTTCTTTTGCATAAAAATTAGGGATTAATTTTAACCTCTAAAAAAAAATTGCATAGTATATAATTTTAGATGCATCTTGTTCTGATAAGGAATAACGATTTGATATATTCAGTAAATCTTTTATATATTCAAATGATATATACCGAGAGGTATTTCGCTAAAAATTGGAATGTTTCGATGGAATATTTCAGACGAGATATATATTTGGTGTTAATCTTCGGGTAATATGCATTTTTGACATAATAAAAGAAATATCAGATCTTTCAACCGTCGATGAGCGTGAATAAAGGAAAGAAAATGAAATAAAATCATGAAGATTACGTCTTGATTGCGCCAGATGCAATCTAAAAGGAGAAAATTTCGCTTCTTCCATATTGGGGCTCAATTTCGTTGCATATATAAGGGGGTTAGCCCACACGAATGAGACCAGAGGGCGAGAAATGAGAAAAAAAGGAGTGAGTGCAAGAAAGAATTCGTGCAAGGGGGCTTTTCCTTCATTCTTTCGAAAAAAAAAAAACAACACAAAAAAGGAAGAAGAGAAAAAGCTATTGTTTGGTCAAAGTCAATCAAAAGGTACAGAGAGTCAGAGACAGAGAGAGGAGAGACGTGAGGGAGACGTGAGGTAGAGAGAGAAAAAGAAAAAAAAAAGAGAAAGAAGAAAACGAAGAAAAAAAAAACCAAAAGGAGAGGAAGAAGGAGTCGGTCGCCGAGCCCCTCGCCGACTCCCCTGCACATCGCTGCCGCGCCACCCCCTGCACCCGCCGCCAGCAACCCAACGCCGGCAGCCGAGCCTCCGAGCACCGCCGTCGCTTCGCCAGTTACCCCGCCTCCGCGCCGACGCCGCGAGCACCTGTCACTGCTCGTCCCCGCGTCCGCCCTAGTCCCCGCGTCTGCCGTCGCTCACCCATCTTCCGCCCAACGGCCCGCTCCCTGCAATTCCAGCTGCTGTTTCACGGTTGCCGGAGCTCCGTCCGCGCCAGCGCCTCTGCCCGCTCGCCGCTGCTGCTGCGCCTCCGACCGCCCGACGCCAGCGCCCGACGCCCGCACCAGCAGCCTGCGCAGCCTCCGCCGCTCTCCCTGCCCCGATCGTCGCTGCGGCTGCCCCCTTCCTTCCGAAGAACCCACGTCGCTGACGTTGCTGCACCACAACAGCACCTCCGTCGCTCGCCCGCAGCAGTTGCCGACGCTCCCTCTGCCTCCGCCTGCGCATCCGTTCGGGCCAGCACCTCTGCGCCACCTTGCTGGTCGCCGTGCCGCACCTCCGCCCAGCCTTCCCCGGAGCTCCGAGAGTCGCTGCTATCGCTGCTCTCGCTGCCCATCTCCCGCGCCACAGCCCGATCCGGTGCAAATCGTCGGTCGCAAAACCCACGTACGGCCCCGTTTTTTTAAAAATAAAAAAAAGTCAAGGTAGTATTTTTTTTATTTTTTTAATCAAGTTTAGTTATTATTGCTCAAATTGAAACATTGGATGTCGACGTTCATTTTATGAATATTTTAGGAATTATCCATAGGATTTTGCCCAAAATTACTATAATTTTTAATTTGATTCATAAGACGTTGGATCATTTTTTTTTAATTATATTGATTTTTGGGGCATTCTATAGAATTTTGATTATTAGATCATTATAATTATTAATTTAATCCGTAAAGATTTCGGATTAAATTTTTAATTATTTTGAACTTTCTTATATGTTGTGATGTTTAGAGTTAAAATAATTGTTAATTTAATCCGTGAGATAACGGATTATTTTTTTAATTATTTTAATCCTTCATTTGATGAATATATTGAGTGGTTTAGGTATAATGTTTATCTGGTAAATGCTTATCTTGGAAAACATTAAAAAAGTCAAATCTTGCATCGGAGTGTGTTGGTTTAGTAAATTAGGATTGCACTTTTAGATAATTCTTGAAATAGATTAGGAATGATTTTTTTTTTTTTTTTATAGATAGACTCTTAGATAATGTTTGCACATTTTGATAATCTCATTTTTCTTTTAAAAAAAATAGTTTTATAAGATAGGATAGGGATTGAGTCAAATTAACCCATAAAACATATTAGAAAATTATTCCTTTTTTAGATAGTTTAATTAGTTTTTTTATTACAAATTTAAAAAAAAAAACAAAAATAGTTGCATGTCAAATAATCTGCATGTTAGTTTCATTTAGTTAAGAAGTTGCTTGTTAGTAGGGTTAGGCCATGTAGTTAAAAATGCATGTTATATATGTAAGTTTTAATTTCAAGATAAGATAAAATCCCAAAAAAATAATTACTTACTTTAGTGTGTTGAATTCATTTGGTGCAATTTATTTTATTTATTGAATGTTTAATAATGATTGAGCATTCGTGTAATCACTTCATTGTATGATAGTAATTTAGGTTAAAATAAATCCAAACTGCCTACAAAAATATTTTTGAAAATAAAAAGAATGGTACCGAAAAGGCATTAGAGAAATATAGTGTAACCAAGTCCCCGTACCCAAAGTCTCTGGTTCGTATGAATAAAATAATTCTCCCGTTATTTTATTTAGGTGTCTAATCGACCTACCGTAAACTGATTAGTGGCGACTCATAGCTAATAATCTTTTGCATACTAAATATTTGAACCTAAGTCGCGAATTGGTATGGGCTTGAGAGATACCGAGCTAAGTTTAGACTTAGTAGTCCATTAGCCTAATTCTAGGTGGTATACCCAAAATTTAGGTCGCGACAGCTTGACGACTCCGTTGGGAACTTGTGTTAAAACTCTTAGTGGACTTAGGCCAATTTTTCTTTTTCTTTTAAAAATGTTTTTGTTTGGTAGCAAGGATACTAGGTACGTCCCTTATATCAAGTGTTAAACGTTCTTGCAAATGAGAAGTATTTGGATTGCTAACCCTTGTCTTGTAGAGAGGTATTTGGATTAATGATTTATTTACCCTAATTATAAGTGTTGTTTGCATTTAAACTGTTGTGCATGTTTTATTACTTTTAGCACTACACTATTGCACACACAACCTACTGCCAGACCTGGGCTGCGATAGAATTTTTAGGATGGTGTTGAGAATGATACTTTCTCAAAAGCGAGACTATTATGTAGAGGTTGACCTTTTTTTCTCTGAAAGTTTTTCATGGTGTCGATTGTGTTTGTCCATGTCCGTGAGACTGCATGATTATAGGGCATTTTATTCGATTGAGCCGGAGTTAAGAAGACTTGACATGTTAAACGTGAGACTGCGACGGTCAGATCATCTTCTTAGCTCCACTTTGTTAAGCCGTCTAGATAGAAATCGAGCCTCACACTTTATACGAGTGTTTATGTGATTGTCATCTCTTCCCGGTGAAGGTAAATTGTCTAAACTCTCACTTTGCAATTTACTTACTTCGTTGTAATTTTTGTCGGTCCATGACAAGGTTTCATCGTCAGTCTTGTTTTATATATGATGAGGAAAACCATCATACAATTCATTTCCACTTTTGAGGTTTCAGATGATGCCGTATGGTCTTGGAAGAAGGGGTCAAGGCATGCGAAATGCTATTGAAGCCCCTCGAAGGTCCCGTTCTGCTGGATTAAGACACCATGGAAGAGGTGGAGAAAATTCTAGAGGACAGAGGCAACAAAGGAAAAACTTACCACCTGAGCAAGGGCGAGGGAGGCAAAACTCGTTACCTCCCAACATTCGCGAGATGTTTCCTAGCCCTCCTAGAATGATGCATGATGGAGTAGAAGTGATGGACACCTTGGGACAGCCAAGCAGCAAATTCGACTACTATGTGAAGTATTCGGCTCCTCCTAGCTTTTACATTAACCCTCGGGATATTGTTCCAGATGGATGGGGTGGCATGGACGATCCGACACCTTCAAAGACAGAGAACCTTGATGATGCACTAAAATGAATCACGAGTCTGTTCGATGACCTCCTCATAGGCGTCATTGACGACAGGCCTCCAGAAGAAATGGGCCCTAGCCCACGAGAGTAACTCATTTGTTGCTTTCGCACATTCCCCTACACGTGAATTTTTATTGCTTTCTAGGAAATGTTTTCAATTTCTTCTTTTTCGCTTTACTTTTAAGGATTGAGCATTGCATTTTCCATTTAATAAATGTAATTCGATTGATGAATATCAATAAAATTACAAGTTTTGTTTTGAGGACATGAAGGGGTATGCCAAACCAACCAGGTGACGATATCCAACAATGAAAAAAAAATATCATCCATGGAGAAATTCTGAGGACTGGGCTTCTTCCTGCTTTCTCATCCAAAAATTTCAAAATAAATAAATAAAATAAAATAAATCATTTTTTGAAGCCATTTTCGAAAGCATGCATTAGGTTAGCCTTGTTTAATTTTCTAACTCATTTACTTCATATTTCATAGCATTACTTTCTAGACTTGATAAGAAAGCATCTTAAAAAGGCACATTAGGTTGTAATTGGCCCAATTGTTAAGAACATATTTCTAAAGAGTTAATATGACATATTGGGGGCATGACAGATTTTGGTAGTGACTGAGATAAAATCTCGACCCAAGCCAAAATGGATATTCAATTTGCTTTTACTTTGATGTTGCATAGTATCATATTCATGCACGTTCTCTTGTGCAGGAGCAAAAGTGAACTTTCAATCTTGAATGATAGGGACAATCCAAAGACATCAATTGCTGAGACAATCACATTGTGGAGCAACCCCTTGTATGAATGCTTAAAACCAATTTTTTAGTGTAGTAAATTGTCTGTTTTGAAGCTGACAATATTGCATACTTAAAGCTGTTGAGCTTTTTTTTTTTTTTTTTTTGAAGAGGGATTTTGCATGGTGACTCTTGCATGTTTAGTCCACCAATTCCACTAAAGAACATCAGGATGGACTAATTTAATGAATGATGTGGAATGGATTGAGCATACTAGATGAGACGAGTTGGGATGATGAAAGGCAAACCCTATCCTATACACAGTCCCCTACTCATACACTTGTGAGAGGAGTGTAGGAAGGTTTGTATCCATAAGGTGAAGAGTTCTCTCGCAAAAGCTACGACAAATGAAATGATGAGGGGCAGTTTATTTCTCTACCCCAAACACTACAGGTGATCCATTGTTTAACCCCTTTGAACCTTATACACTTATGGAGATTCTTTTCAAATTACCCCTGTCAAGAATCACCCCCACATTGGGGCAACTGGGAGGTAAGATGGCATCATGAGATGAGGAAAATGGGAATAAATTTTCTTACTCTCACTTGCATCAATCTTCAAGTCATGCTATTACATTGAATTCATGTGGTAATTTAAGTGTCTTAGGACGACGAATAGCATTTCTTTCTCTATCCTACATACTTATATCCTTTGCATAGCCCATTTGAGCCTGTAATTTCATTTCTTCATACGAGTTGATGATCATCCCCCACACTGGGGCAAGGCAAAAGACAATCATTCAAGAAGCATGGCCCAAAGCATCGACAGAGTCCAAATGTTGAATCATACGATATAGAACTAGGGGCATGAAAAAGCAATGTGCTTAGTAAAAGTAAAGTTGATGTTCATAGGCATAAGATGAATGAAAATTAAGGGCATTGGAAAAGCAGTGTGCTTGGTAAGAGTAAAGCCAATGCCCATAAAGAAAAATCAAACATTAGTTGCAGCAAGTCGTATCCCCAGTGAAGCAATACTTGAATAACTCAAATGTTAAGATGTTACAATTAATGGAGTTTTGATATCAGGAAAATCTTCGATGGTGAAGAAGAAAATTGGTGGCATGTCAAGATGATCACCAACTCTGAGCCCCCCTAAACACTTTTTGAGCCTAACAATCTTTTGTTTCCAAACCCATGAACCTAGCCTACGTTATGTCCCTTGCAAAGTCTCTTCTGATTAAGGCACTTAAATTTATGTAGAGATTCACATGCTTTAAGCATCACTTGAAGAAGTGCGGGCAAGATCATTTCTTTCTCATTGCAGGGTTCTTGACTTATAAACCCGAAGATGATTGTAGAATATCATTTTTTTCAATTGCCTTGACTCAAAGAGTCCCTTTGTTAAGCCGTTAACCAAGCCCACATTACGGTCTCTATTAAAGACCTCTCAGATTGGTAAGGTCGTACTACTTCCGAGAATACTCGAACCCTTGTCGATGTGGTGAGATGGAGTAATTCTCATAAAATAGTCATTCTAAATGAGAGTGTGTGAAAGTCCTTTCTAACTGAAAGTCTCTCATTTAGTATTCTTAGAAAATCCATGTCATAAGTGAAAATTGTCTTGAACGATAATTCTCTCCAGTGGAAATTTGGGCGATGCATGTTGGAGAAAACTCCTTTGATGTTTTGAAGTTAACAAAACTTATTCAAAGTTTGAAGACGGCCAGACTTCAGTGTGAAAGTCTGAAGATTGCTAGACTTTAGTGTCAACGTCTATTCGACATCAGAAGTCTGCCCACTCTGACAAATTCCAGACTGAACATAAGTGAAGAAAGAAGACTTATTCAGATGCAAGATTATCTTTCTTACTTCAAGAGTTCGGTTCGTACAGGTTATATATGGCATTTTGGATAGAAATTTCACCTAAGTGATTGATTATTTTTATTGGAAACAATTTAGATATATCAAATCTTTTCGGATTACAAGTAAATATGGAAAGAATTTACTTATGGAAACCAAGATCCTGATTGTATGGGTGAACAGGATTAACGGGCTTTCATCACAATCTTCAAATGGCTCGAGATCTCCTTGATTAATTTTGTCCAACGGGTTGATTGGAAGAATTCATTTGGAAAGTGCCAACGGTCGAGAAGGCATGAACGAGTATTTAAGGTGGACTCTCTAGTTGTTCGATAGAGTGCGTGAAAGAAAAATTTCAAAGTCTGAAGCTTTCCATTTCCTTGTTACTCCAAATACTAAGCTCAAAGTTGTACACAAAAGAGAGAGGCTCATAGTGAGACTTCGTGAGAGAACAGTATAGACTCTTTACTGTGAAGTCGAGTTCGCAAGATTATAAATTCTGTTCTAATTCTTAGTGGAATCCAGCCAGGAGGCTGTCAGCGTGGAGAGTGGACGTAGGCTTGATCTAAGCCGAATCACTATAAAATTTGTATTCTTATTCTCTTCCCTGAACTCCCTTATTTTGTTTGTAGTTTTATTTAACCGTTAAAGTCTGAACTCACTAAAAATCTGTTGTTCTTCACACTCAGTTTTAAAAGCAAAATACTTCTATTGTTCATTGCGAAAAATTGTCTTCACACCAATTTACCCCCCTCTAGGTGTTCATACTAGCACTTACAATTGGCATCAGAGCTTGTGTGCTTAATTATTGAAGTGTTTTACTTCTAAGCTAAAGATCCTTTATGGCTAGTATTTTGGCTCCAAGACTGGTTGAAGGTCAAAGCAACACCAAACCTTTTTACTTCAATGGGAAGGAGTAAAATGTATGGAAGAACAAGATGAAGGCATTTCTAAAATCGAAAGATCCCCTGGAATGGGATGTTGTTGAAAAATGGATTAATCCTAAACCAACTGCAACCTCAGACAGAGGAAAAGAAGTTGTTGATGCTGACGAAACAACATAAGCTGAAATAACCAAGAGACAAGCTCTTGATGCTAAAGATATGTACTCTTTATATTTTGTCTTATCTCCCACTGAATATAATCGAATTTCTTCTTGTGAAACAACAAAAGAAGTTTGGAACAGATTACATGTTACCTACAAAGAGACTGACCGTGTGAAGGAAACCAAAATTAACATTCTGCTTGGATAGTATGAAGCCTTCAAAATGAAGCCTGGAGAATCTATAACTGATATGTTTAGTCGATTCACAGAGATTGTAAATAGCCTGGCATATCAAGGTCAGCCAATCTCAGGACTAATGAAAGTCAACAAACTATTGCGTGGGCTTTCGAAAAATTGGAATCATGTGAAGACCTCAATTAGAGAGACTCAAAGGATTATGCCTCTATCAGTAGATGAATTAATAGGCACACTTTAGTCATACGAAGTGGAACAGATCAATGATGAGGAATATCCTAAAGGTAATAAGTCAATTGCTTTAAAATCTAACATTGATTCTGATGATACAAATTCAGATGATGATATAGACAATGAGGAGCTAGCACTTATGATCAAGAAATTCAGAAAGCTGAATAGAAAGGGAAGAAGATTCAACTGGAAGAACTAGAGTACGTAGATTTCCAGAAGAGACCAACAGAGGACAATGAAATCAGCAAATATGTGATATGCTTCGAATGCAAGAAAAATGGGGCATATTAGACCAAATTGTCCACTGTTGAAGAAGAAAAAATGAAAAACTAAGAAGTACAGAAAGGCTCTCAAAGCTGAAACTTGGAGTGACACAAAGTGTGAGGAAAGTGAAGAAGAATATGCCAATGTATGTCTGATGGCTTATTCCGACCCAGACTTAGAATCAGAAACTGACTCTGATTCAGATTCAGACAAAGAAATTGAGGTTAGTGATTTAAAAATTCATGTCAAAGTCTCTAAATACATAAATGAACTTTGTCTCAGTCTCAAATCCTCTCTTAAAAGGATTTCTAAACTAAAAAAGGGAGAATTCTAAGCTAAGGCAACAGGAAGTTTCTTGGAAAGAAAAATTTGAAAGTCTGTAAACAAGTTTTGATAATTTGAAAGAAAATTCTAATTCTCTTAAAAAAAAAAAATACTATTTTGAAAAGAAATATTTTAGACATTACAAAAAGATTTTCAAAATGATCTGAAAAATTGGAGAAAATTCTTTCAGCCCAAATACCTTTCTTTAACAAATTTGGTTTATGTATGACTTCAGAAACTGTTCCATTAATTGATTTTCCTAAAGTAAAAGAAAGAATTAAACAAAGACCTATAAAGGCATTTTACAAAAAGCATTTTCAAAAAGTTTTTGCAAAACCTGTTGGCTGAAGTGCACTCAGATGTTCAAAGTGTAATAGTTGAGAACATTTTGAGAAAGAATGTCCCAAGGTTTGGAGACCAGTTAAGAAGGACTAGGCTAAGACTGTTTTTAGTACTAACTCTCCCGGACTCAAGAAAATCTGGGTACCAAAGAAAGTTTGAGTTTTTCTTTTGATAATAAGTCATTATTAAAAGGAAGATCAAATGGTATTTGGATAATGGCTGTTTGAGGCATATGACAGGAGACTCAAGCTACTTCATAAAGCTCGTTAGACAAAATGGTGGAAAAGTATCTTTTGGAGAAAATAGCAAAGGAAAAATAGTAGGATGTGGAAATGTGACGATTGGAAGCCTGACCATTAATAATGTTTCCTTAGTGGAAGGTTTGAATTATAATCTGCCGAGTATAAGTCAGCTTTGCGATACTGGTTTCAAAATAAACTTCCAAGAAGGTATTTGTTCTTAAACAAGTCAAGACTTCTCTCAAACCTTTACTGGTCGAAGGCATGGCAACATTTTATCTTCTAGATATAGACCCAGAAAGTTCTTGGTGTCTTATTTCTATTCAAGATGAAGCAAGTCTGTGGCATCGAAAGCTTGATCATATTAATATGAAACAAATTGCCAAGATTTCTTCTAAGAAGCTTGTTCGAGGACTTCCTAATCTGACTTACCAAAAGAATGAGTTATGCACTCCCCATGTCTTGGGAAAACTAGTTAGAAGCTCTTTCAAACTAGTGAATCAAGTTTCTACCAGTCGAGCTCTGCAGCTTCTTCATATGGACCTCTTTGGGCCAACCAGAACTTAGAGTATTGGTGAAAAGAAACATCGCCTAGTAATCGTGGATGATTACTCTCGCTTCACTTGGGTCTATTTTTTTGGCAAGTAAGTTTGAAGCCTTCTCTTATTTCTCAAAGTTTGCGAAGAATGTTCAGAATGAAAAGGGTTATGCTATCTCAAGTATACAAATTGACCATGGAGGTGACTTTGAGAATCAAGACTGTGAAATTTTGTTATAAATCTGGTTTTCAACATGTTTTCTCTTCTCCATACACTCCAGAACAAAATGGGGTTGTGGAAAGGAAGAACAGATCCTTACAGGAGATGGTCAGAACTCTTTTGATAGAGAGCAAGATATCCTCTCGATTTTGGGTGGAAGCAGTCTCCACTACTTGTTATATTATCAACAGAGTGTTCTTGAGACCTATCCTAGAGAAAACTCCTTATGAAGTATATAAAGGAAAGAAGCCTATTGTTTCCTACTTTCATGTCTTTGGCTGTAAATGGGGAGAAGTACACTAATGGTGCTATAAGTTGTGTACGGCGCTCACTTTGGTGCCAAAAGTTTCCGTCGGATCACTTAAGTGCCAAATCGGAGGAAAAACGATCACTTTGGTGCCACCGGTGAGAAATTCTGGCTAAAATGATTACATGGCTTTTATATTTAAAAAAAAAATCAATGTGGCTTAAGATTGTCCACGGTGGATAGCATAAAACGACGCTGTTTTCCTTTCTTCATAAGAAACGACGTCGTTTCTTGCCATCCACCGTGGATTCACATAAGAAACGACGTCGCGTTGCTCCATAGCAAAAAACGATGTCGCTGAAGAGGGAGTAAAATAGGGTTCGTATATGGTTCTCCTTGACACCGGCCGTAGCTCGCTCACCCACCGTCATTCACCCACCATTGTTCGCTCACCCGCCGTAGCTCGGCCACCACTGTAGTTGCGCCGTCATTCACGATCGTTCAGGTTTGTCATGTTCTCTACGTGAATCAAATTTGCGAAAAATTTAGGGTTCCAACGGGCAAGTTAGGGCATGGAGGGCAAATTGAGGGCTCGGCTCAAGGGGAAAGTAGTGGGGAAAGTGGTGGGATGTCATTTTTATGGGGACGGAATAGAAAAATTGATTCTTCCATCGTTCGTTCGCTTTCTATTGTGGGGATCGAATAGAAAAATAAGGTGCGGAGGGGCTTGACTCGGAGGGAAACAGTGGTGGGACCGAATTTGTTTGTTTAATTAATTGGACTGCTTTTGTGGGAGAAGACGAGCAACTGCACAAGTTGCAGAGGTTGCTACAAGGATTGTTGTTGCTGAAAATGATGCACCACAGCGAACAAGAGGGGCTCTTGGAAAAAGATTAAGGTAATATGGTTATGGGATTTACACAGATGAACATACTGGAATGACTATTTTGAATGTAAGATTTATAGGCCTCATGCATTTAATTTGTTGTACCTCAATTCATTTGGTTGACAATATCACTATGTTCTTGTAGCCTGGGAGAACTTCGGAGGTACTTCTCTCTCAAGGTGGGCCAACTCAAGAATCAAGGGCGCAGCCAAAGAAGAGTGCTCCAAAGAAGAAGAAGATAGCGGGTATAGCTGCGAAACAGCCATCCAAAAAGAACCAAGCACTAGTTCTATCTCAACCAACGATTAGGAGCAGTAGTGATGATATGGACCAACACATGACACGTGCTAGAACAAAAATAGCCGCCATCAAAAACAAGGAAAAGGAAAATGAGATGACAGAAAGCCCAGTTAAAGAACCTGCACATCCAGTTCGAAAGAGTGCTCGGATTATGAATCAATTCAAAGCTCCAAGAGAAAAAGGAGATCAGGGTGTTGTCAATATTGACTGATGGGAGAGTGCTGGACATGGTCTATTTTCATGTTTTCTTTTTTTAGGAGTGTGCTGGATATTATATCATTGATGATAGTTGATGCCTGCATATTGCCATTGTTTTTTTTTTTTTTAAGAGAGTGCTGAACTTTCGATGATTGGGGAGTGAAGTTAGACATACTTTTCTTTTCTTTTGTAAACAATCAATCAATGTTAATGGCAAGTACTAGAATGACTATTCATTTTCTCTTGTGTTGGTTTCGGCTAGAATGCTAGCAAGTCAGTTATGCTGTATATTTTATTTTTGCTATTGCTGCAATGTTGCTATTGTTGATTGAAGTTATGGATTATAATGAATTTGTGGGGTTCTGATTATATGTGCTGCTACAAGAACACTTTGGGTGCTGGTACATCTTGTTGCATCAACACTTGTATGGGCTGGTGCAAGAAGATGCACCAGCAACTCAACTAGTGCAAGAACAAGGTGCAAGAACAAGGTGTATTTGGAATGTGACGTTTGGCACTAACATGTTCTTTTTTTAAAAACTTGTGCAACATAAGTGATCACTTTATAATCGCAACTGGCACTTAAATGATTACTTTTATAAAAACTTGGCACTCAAGCGATCACTATTTACAACTTATGGCACTGAAATGGTCAATCGTGAATTTGCCACCATCCTTTAATTTCAGCCATGGTTTGCAGTTGCAGCAAACCAGCAAACCAGCAAACTAGCAAACCGGCAAACCGGCAAACCATTACCAAATAAAAAATGCAGCAAACCATTACCAAATAAAAAATGCAGCAAACCATTACCAAAAGCTTTCAATGCAGCAAACTATTACCAAATAAAAAATGCAGCAAACCATTACCAAATAAAAAATGCAGCAAACCATTACCAAATAAAAAAATACAGCAAACCATTACCAAAAGCTTTCAATGCAGCAAACTATTACCAAATAAAAAATGCAGCAAACCATTATATTTGAAGCAAAAACTAATCAAAACAAACATTGACAATACACAACTAAACAACAAAACTTTTAAGTGCTCACAACTAATGCATTTCAAGTCCAACCTTGCATTTCTACCCATAGATTACAACAACAAAACATTCTGCTCTATACAAAAATTGCAGCAAACCAAAAAACACATTTTACTTATAAATAATCCAATACAAGTGCATATTCCACGTCTTCGACTATGGTAGACATACAAACTTCTTCTCATTACTCACTTTACATTTGAATAAACTACCCAAGAGAGTAAGAACACAATCAACGCTCGATAAAAGTTTCTTTCAATTTTTAGCCTTGAAACCTCCCTCTTCAAATGGTCCACCAAAGATGTTAAACCCTTCATTTGAGCTTGCATTGAGTCGACATCCTCCAACTCGTCCATTAACATAGGTGGAGATTGATTTCGGCCTTCAAGTAACTTCAATATCACCTCTATCGCTCGATCAGAGAATTTCCTATCAACCCATTTGAAATATTGGTACTTCGAGCCTTCTCTATATCTGCCGCACCCATGGAATCTTCTCCCGGGATTCAACTGAGTCCAAGATTTCTTCTCGAACTCGGTAACCCACAATAACAGTAACACTCACCATCTAATTCACTTTTCTTATAGGAATGTGAGCCGCTGCTGAAGCTTTTGTCCTCCATTTGCAAGAGGGAGCTGATAACTTTGGGAGAAAATCGAAGTATGCACTCGAAATGGTCGAATTGGGGATTTAGGGTTTTCAACTTCCGGTTCTAGTCGAAATTGGGGATTTAGGGTTTCTTATTTGGGGGAAAACGGTAAACGGCATCGTTTTGTTCTTTGTATGCTGATTGTATTCTCCGGCGATCCACGTCGGCGTCAAAAATTAATAAAAAAACTGTCACGTCGGATTTTCGGCCAACCAAATCGGCGATGGCACCAAAGTGATCGTTTTTCAAAATTTTTGGCACTTAAGTGATCCGACGGAAACTTTTGGGACCAAAGTGAGCGCCGTACACAACTTATGGCACCATTAGTGTACTTATCCCGTTGTAAATGTTTTATTTTGAAGAATGTGAATGATCGATCTAGAAAATTCGAGGAGAAATCAGACAAATGAATCTTCTTGGGCTATTCGACTACAAGTAAGGCCTACAGGGTCTTTAACAAGAAGACTCAATTTGTGGAAGAATCTATGAACGTCAAGTTTCAAGATTATGTGCAGAATCTACCAGACCAGACTCAACTTGAAGAGTCTGAACCTGTTCTAGACTTTATAAAGTCTACTTCCCCCAAAGAGGTTCAGACTTCTAGAGAACAACAACAAGCAGAACGAGAAGATTTAAACGAATCAGATGATCAACAAACTCTCAGACCAAACAGCAACTGAAAGCACAAATCAAGTCATCTCAAAGAGCTCCTCATTGGTAACATTGATAAAGGAATTCGCACCAGATCCAAAAGAAGAGAAGAGTCCAATGCTCTAGCACTTGTTTCTGAAATAGAACCAAAAGGTGTAGACGAAACCCTATTTGATGAAAGCTGGGTAGAAGTTATGCATGAAGAACTCAGATAATTCAGCATCAATGATGTATGAGAGCTGATTCCAAAACCCAAAGGAAAATCCGTGATTGGAACGAAGTGGGTTTTCAGGAACAAGATGGATGAGAAAGGAAAAGTGGTCAGAAACAAAGTAAGACTCGTGGCAAAATGATATACATAGGAAGAAGGGATAGATTATGACGAGACCTATGCACCAATAGCGATGTTAGAAGCAATTAGATTATTATTTGTTTTTGCTTGTTATAAAAATTTCAGGTTATTCCAAATGGATGTCAAAAGTGCATTTCTAAATGGATTCATACAAGAAGAAGTCTATGTAGAACAACTACCTGGATTTGAAGATCTAAGGAAACCAGACTCAGTTTACAGACTGAAAAATGCCTTATATGGACTGAAGTAAGCACCTCGAGCCTAGTATGAAAGGTTGAGTAAGTTTTTAATTCATAATGGTTTTGAAAAGGGAAATGTTGATACTACCTTGTTTATAAAGAGAAAATGAAAAGATTTTCTGCTCGTACAAATTTATGTGGATGACATTATTTTTTGTTCTAACGAAAGTTTGTGCAAGAAATTCTCTAGAACTATGCAGGATGAATTCGAAATGAGTATGATGGGTGAGTTAACTTTCTTTCTGGGATTGTAAGTCAGACAATCAAAGAAATGTATATTTATTCATCAAGAGAAGTATGCAAAAGATCTCATCAAGAAGTTTGGATTAGAGAATTGCAAGAAGACAGAGACACCAATGTCGAGCTCTTCAAATTTGGACAAGGATGAAGAAGGAAAGAAAGTAGATCAGAAGCTATATAGAAGCATAATCGGTTCACTTCTCTACCTTACTGCTTCTACACCTGATATTTTATTCAGTGTTTGCATCCGTGCTAGATTTCAGTCTGATCCCAGAGAATTTCATTTAAGTGCTGCAAAACGCATCATTAAATATGTGGCGACTTCTCCAAAGCTGGGTCTGTGGTATTCGAAAGAATGAGACTTTACTCTTCTTGGATATTCAGACGCTGATTTAGCCGGTTGTAAAGTGGATAGAAAGAACACTTCTGGAACCTATCAACTGCTAGGAAATATGCTGGTATCTTGGTTCTCAAGAAAGCAAAGTGTTGGAGAAATCGTCCTTGAAGTATTTTGAAGCTGACAAAACGTTTCCATCAGTCTAATCTGAAGACTTGTAGACTCTTCCATCAAAGTCTGAAGACCTCCGGATCGCCAGACTCAAGACTCAGAGTCTATCGCCAGACTCAAGACTCAGAGTCTATCGACAGACTCAAGACTCAGAGTCTATCGCCAGACTCAAGACTCAGAGTCTTTCGCCAGACTCAAGACTCAAAGTCTATCTCATTGACAGTCTCTAGACCGTCGATGAAGGCTTATCCAGAACTGGATGTTTCATTAAGGATTTGACCTTATCGACTGGAGAAAATCTCTTGGCTGGATATAGCATGTCAGAATCTTTTATTCAAATCAAGATTGATTCAGGGATGATTGGATCCGATGATTGACGAAGTATACTTGGAAGGTTCTACTTATGGAAACCAAGATCCTGATTGTATGGGCGAACAGGATTGATGGGCTATCGTCATGTTCCTTAAATAGCTCGAAGATCTTCCTAATTGATTCTGTCCAACGGGTAGATTGGAAGAATTCCTTTGGTAAGTGCCAGCGGGTATGATGGCATAAAGGAGTATATAAGGAAGACGTTCTAGTTGTTCGAGAAGAGGATGAGAGAGGAATTCCAAAGTCTGAAGCTCTCTGTTCTTAGTCAAATAAATTGTTGAGCGATATCTTATACACAAAAGAGAGTCTATATCTTTGAGAGACCTTGAGGAAGTGTAGTAGAGTCTCTACTCTGTGGAATTAAGGAAGAGCATTTCTGTAACAACTCTTTTGTTCATAGTGAAATCCAGCCGGTGGGCTGTCAGTGCGGAAGAGTGGACGTAGGCTTGGAATAAGCCGAACCACTATAATCTCTGTGTTCATATTCTCTTCCCTACTCTCTTTTACTTTGATCGAATCTTGTTAAGAGAAAAACTCATCTTCTCTTTATCTATTATTGAATGCTGCACACTTATCTCGAAAATATTGTTTTTACACTTATTCACCCCCCTCTAGGTGCTTATACTAGCTCTATCACAAAGTACTGTAACTTTATCAATAGCAGAAGCAGAGTATGTTGCTCTTGGGAGTTGTTGCTCTCAAATCCTATGGATAAGACAACAACTGAGAGATTTTGGAATTGAAGAATCGTGTATCGAGATTAGATGCGATAACACCAGTGCTATAAATCTCATAATGAACCAAATTCTTCATTCAAGGGCAAATCATATAGAAATTCGACACCACTTTATAAGAGTTCATGTCCAGAATGGGGAGCTTATGATTCAGTTCATTGATTCGAAGAATCAGCTGGCAGACATCTTTACAAAGCCTTTGGAGAAAAATTTATTTGAGTCTATTTGCACCAAGTTGAATATTATTTATCCTCTGGAGTAAAGTTTGAAGTTAGCCAGACTCAGAATTTCCAGACGCTACTTTAGTATGAAAATGTCTCGATTCCAGGTATTTTAATTTTTAGTATGAAAATGTATGATTATCTGAATCATTGCTTGCCTAATTTATTTTTAGAAATAAATATTTCTTTGCAAATTTTCGGATTTGGAATTTTTGACATTTACCTTTTTGAAAATTGTTCTGAAAATGTATTTTATATTGACATTTCAAGTACCCCGTTCCATTCTCTTTATATACCCTTTTGTTTTTCATTCGAACACACTACTTCAAAACCCTAAAATACAGACTCTCTACTCTTACTTTTGCTCTCAAGTTTGCCCTGTAAGTTTTCATCTTTTCTCTACTCGAACTCGTCTATGAAATCCTCCTAATCTGCAAGGATGTCTTACCAAAGGAAATCCTCTCGAATTGCGAGCAAAGGGCCTTGGAATGTGCCAGAAGGGCAGACACATTTTGATCTTACTGAAGACGACTCTCTGCAGCAATCTTCGCAGAAGTCTCCGTAGAATCCTCGCGCCAACCATTGGACGAGGAAGTCGAGCAAGGTGCTGTTCCTCTCAGGACTTTAACCCATAGGTTCTTTATAAGCTTTATGGTCATCTAAAACAGGGTGGTTCCCCAATGTCCTTTATTATTGATTTTCTAAGAGGACACGAGCATAAGAATGAAATGTTGTTTCTGAGAACGATGGAACGATTACGAATAACGCCGAAATGAGTGGCAGATGAAGCTTTTCTTAACTTTCTTGCTGACCTTAGGTTTAGTACTGAGCATCCTAAAAACAAGGATGATGATGAAAGGATGTTTTCGAACTTTCAACCTAGAATGGGTGTAGCTGCAAATGAAAAGGGTGATAGAACGAAACTCTTTCGTTCTAAGGAACACAAAAAGATTTACAACCAAATGTTGAAGAGAGGGGTGATGAACCCTCGAACTGTTGATTTTGATTTTCTAGATTCAATCAAGGTGAATTTGAGGGAAAAAGTTGGCTTTCCTTCAACTTGAGGATTTTTATTCTGAAAAGGCTGTAGCATATCCGGAGTTGATTGCATTTTTCTATTCAAATCTATCTTTTCTCGACCAAAATAGAATCCAATTTACTGTGAGTGACCAAGCCTATGTGGTAGATGTTGACACACTGGCAAACATACTCGGGGTGGAAAGGAGTGGTTTTCAATCCATCAATGTCTTAGTTGGTCAAGCAACACGGTTTCTTGTCAAGGACAAACTACCAGAAGGAAGCATCACTTATTCCAGACTATCAGCCTCGAATGTTTTGTTGCACAAAGTTGTCATCAACTGCATCAAACCAAAGGCTGCATCAAAAATAGATGTTTCCAAATTCGAAGCAAGACTAATGTTTGCTATTTGCAATGGGAAGAGATTTTCACTCCCTCATACTATCATGATGCACATGTACATGACAGTTTTGAAGGATAAGGGATAGTTACCTTATTCAGCAATGGTTACAAAATTGTTTAGACATTTTCAGATCCAGTTTCTCGCCTCTCTTTACTCTCGAACTGTTGCACCTATGGTCATAGGGCTGAAGATGGTTTCAAAGATGCAGTTGAAGGATTTGAACAAAACTATTGAGCGCTTGAAGAAGGAGTCCTCAAGCAAAACGAATGAAGATTCTACTGCAAGGAACAGAAAAGGCAAGGAAGTTGTGAAGGAACCTGTCAAGAAGAGAAGATCCCTCATCCTGCAGGACGAGGATGATGGCAATGATCTTACTATTTCTGCACTTGCCTTAAAGAATCTTCAAGGTTTTGTTAGGTTTGAGCAACCAAAGGACAAGGAAGGAGAAGACAGAGAAGAAACAGAGCAAGAAGAAGAAGAAAGAGAAGAAAGACAAGGAGCTGAAGCAGCAAGAGAAGAAGGAACAAGAGCTGAGGAAGAATGAGAAGGTCATGAGGATGACTCCTATGTAGAAACAGTTGCGATCACATTGCCTGAAGACTCAGAAGCAACAAGGAGTGGACCTGTAGGAGCACAAATAGAAAAAAACACATCACTCTCATTTTGAAAACAAGAAAGCTCAAGAAGAAGGAATCCCTTCTCCACCTGTACGCATAAAAACAAGGGGCGTTGTTGCGAGTGATGGTATCAGTCGATCTCCTGCAGACCTGGAAGATGTTTATGCTTCTCATTTTCCTGAAGCTGAATCTACTCCGACTCTTGGAACTAGACAAGTTTATGTTCCCTTATCTCTGGACTCTCCACGAAATCAATTTGCTGAAGCTAGTGCGCAGACTGAACCAATTGGTGACTATCCAAGGGTAATAGAACTCCTTTTGGAGGTAAAAGCTCAATAATATGCTATGGAGATTGAGATCCAAAAACTTCACAATACTTTGCGAACCTCTTCTGAGTTTCACATTGGCAAGATACAGTCTTTGGTCACTCAAGTACAGACTCTAAATTAACAAGTCTCTCAGATTGTGGCCAAGAATTATCAGACTATTCAGATTCTGAAGACTACTCAGACTCAAGTTGAGAATGTTCATCTCCAGTGCCAGAAGGTTGAAGAGGCAGTGCAGTCCATGGGGGATCTCCAACTAGTTCGAGTTCCTTGACAATCTTGATTCCATTCATATCTTTTCTACTTTGACTTTCTCCACTTTTTGCTATTAACAAAAAGGGGGAGAATGTGCAGATTTATTGTTGAACTTTTACTTATAATCTCTTGTAGATTTGATTTTGTTTGATTGACTAGTAACTCTTATAACCTATAGCAACTTTTATGGTGATGATTATGGATGTGGATGAATGTTTAAATCTTGGTGTTTGACTATTTTTCAAGATTAACATGTTTTTTGTGGTTGCAGAATCGATGCTATCTAGATCCTTATCTATTTATTCTTAGATATCATATATTACTAAAGTGTTGTTTTACAGGTTACAAGTCTTTAAATCTGCAGGGAAGTTTTGTCACCATTAAAAATGGGGAGATTGTTGGAGAAAACTCCTTCGATGTTTTGAAGTTGACAAAACTTATTCAAAGTCTGAAGACGGCCAGACTTTAGTGTCAAAGTCTGAAGATTGTCAGACTTTAGTGTCAAAGTTTGTTCGACATCAGAAGTCTGCCCACTCTGACAAATTCCAGACTGAACGCTACTGAAGAATGAAGACTTATCCAGATGCGAGATTTTGTTTATCTCTTCAGGAGTTCGATTCGTATGATTTATGGATGGCTTTCTGGTCAGATATATCACCTACGAGATTGATTATCTTTATTGAAATCAATTTAGATATATCAAATCTTTTCGGATTGCAAGTAAATATGGAAAGAATCTACTTATGGAAACCAAGATCTTGATTGTATGGGCGAACAGGATTGACGGGCTTTCATCACAATCATCAAATGGCTCGAGATCTCCTTGATTGATTTTGTCCAATGGGTAGATTGGAAGAATTCATCTGGAAAGTGCCGACGGTCGAGAAGGCATGAAGGAGTATTTAAGGTGGACTCTCTAGTTGTTCGATAGTATGCGTGAATGAGAAATTTCAAAGTCTGAAGCTTTCAATTTCCTTGTTACTCCAAATACTGAGCTCAAAGTTGTACTCAAAAGAGAGAAACTCATAGTGAGACTTCGTGAGAAAGCAGTAGAGACACTTCACTGTGAAGTCAAGATTGCAAGATTGTAAAATCTCTTTTGATTCTTAGTGGAATCCAACCAGTAGGCTGTCCGCATGGAGAGTGGACGTAGGCTTGATCTAAGCCGAACCGCTATAAATTATGTGTTCTTATTCTCTTCCCTAAACTCCTTTATTTTGTTCGTAATTTTATTTAACCGCTAAAATCTGAACTTGCTTAAAGTCTATTGTTCTTCAGACTCAGCTTTAGAAGCAAAATATTTTCACTGTTACTTGTGAAAAATTATCTTCACACCTATTCACCCCCCTCTAAGTATTCATACTAACACTTACAATTGGTATCAGAGCCTGTGTGCTTATTTCTTTGAAGTGTTTTTACTTCTAAGCTAAAGATCTATGGCTAGTATTTTGGCTCCAGGATTGGTTAAAGATCAAAGCAACACCAAACCTCCTTACTTTGATGGGAAGGAGTACAATGTGTGGAAAAACAATATGAAGGCATTTCTGAGATTGAAAGATCCCTTGGAGTGGGATGTGGTAGAAAAATGGATCAATCCCAAAGCTACATCAACCTTAGAAAAAGGAAAAGAAGTTCAAGATGCTGGCGAAACAACATAAGTAGAAATAACCAAGAGACAAGCTCTTGATGCTAAAGCTATCTACTCTTTATACTTTGCATTATCTCCTACTGAGTATAACTGAATTTCTTCTTGTAAAACAACGAAAGAAGTTTGCAACAGATTGCATGTTACCTACGAAGGAACTGATCGAGTAAAGGAAACGAAAATCAATATTCTACTCGGATAGTATGAAGCCTTCAAAATAAAGCCTGGAGAATCCATTACTGATATGTTTAGTCGCTTCACGGAGATTGTAAACGGCTTGGCTTATCAAGATCAACCAATCTCAGGTCCAATAAAAGTCAATAAACTACTGCGTGGACTCTCTAAAGAATGGAATCATGTGAAGACATCAATTAGAGAAACTTAGAGGATCATATGAAGTGGAGCAGATCAATGAGGAAGAAGATCCAAGAGGTAAAAAGTTAATTGCTTTAAAATCTAACGATAATTCTGATGATGTAGATTCAGATGATGACATGGATGATGAGGAGCTAGCGCTTATGATTAAGAAGTTCAGAAAGTTAAATAGAAAGGGAAGAAGATTCAACTGGAAGAAGCAGAGCACGCAAAATTTCCAGAAGAGACCGACTGAGGACAATGAAACCAGCAAAGATGTAATATGCTTCGAATGCAAGAAAAATGGGCATATCAGACCTAATTGTCCCTTGTTAAAGAAAAAGAAAGGAAGAACTGAGAAATACAAAAAGGCTCTTAAAGCTGAAACCTGGAGTGATACTAAGTGCGAGAAAAATGAAGAGGAATATGCCAATATATGTCTGATGGCCCATTCCAATTCAGACTCAGAATCATAAACAGACTCTAATTCAGATTCAGATCAAGAAGTTAAGGTAAGTAACTTAAAAATTCATGTTAAAGTCTCAAAGTACAAAAAATAACTTTGTCTCAGTCTCAAAACCTCTCTTAAAAAGATCTCTGAACTAAAAAGGGAGAATTCTAAACTCAAGCAACATGAAATTTTTGGAAAGAAAAGTTTGAAAGTCTAGATAAAATTTTTGTTAATTTGAAAGAAAATTCCGATTCTCTTGCTAAAGAAAATGTTATTCTGAAAGAAGACCTTTCAAATATTTCAAAAAGATTTTCAAAAGGATCCGAAAAGTTAAAGAAAATTCTTTCAGTATAAAGACCCTATTTTAATAAATCTGGTTTATGTATGACTTCAGAAATCATTCCATTAATTGATTTTCCCAAAGTAAAAGAGAGACTCAAACAAAGACCTGCAAAGGCATTTTACAAAAATCATTTTCAAAGAGTTTTTGTAAAACCTGTTGGCCGAAATGCACTCAAATGTTCAAAGTGTAACAGCTCAGAACATTTTGAGAAAGAATGTCCCAAAGTTTGGAGACCTATTAAGAAGGACTTGGCAAAGACCGTCTTTAATGCTAACTCTCCTGGACCCAAGAAAATCTGGGTACCAAAGAAAACTTGAGTTCTTCTTATGATCGCAAGTCACTATCAAGAGGAAGATCAAATTGTATTTGGATAGTGGCTGTTCAAGGCACATGACAAGGGACTCAAGCTGCTTTATAAAACTTGTTCGATTGAATGGATGAAAAGTTTCTTTTGGAGGAAACAGCAAGGGAAGAATTGTAAGTTGTGGAACTGTGAAGATTGGAAGCCTGACTATCAACAATGTTTCTTTGGTGGAAGGTTTGAACTACAATCTACTCAGCATAAGCCAGCTTTGTGACACTGGATTCAGAATAAACTTCCAACAAGGTATCTGTTTTGGAACGAGTCAAGACTTCTCCCAATCTTTCACTAGGTCAAGGCATGGGAATATGTATCTTATGGATGTAAACCCATAAAGTTCTCAGTGCCTTATCTCTATTCAAGACGAAACAAGTCTCTGGCATCGAAAGCTTGGTCATGTTAACATGAAGCAAATTGACAAGATTTCTTCTAAGAAGCTTGTTCGCAGTCTTCCCAACCTGGCTTTTCAAAAGTCTGAATTATGCACTCCATGTGTTTTAGGAAAACAGGTTAGAAGTACCTTTAAACCTGTAAATCAAGTTTCTACCAATCAAACTTTGCACCTTCTGCATATGGATCTTTTTGGACCAACCAGAACTCAAGGTATTGGTGGAAAGAAATATTGCCTCATAATTGTGGATGATTACTCTCGCTTTACTTGGGTCTATTTTCTGGCAAGTAAGTCTGAAGCCTTCTCTTACTTCTTAAAATTCGCGAAGAAAGTTCAGAATAAAAAAGGTTATGCTATTTCAAGCATACGAACTGACCATAGAGGTAAGTTTGAGAATCAGGACTTTGCGAAGTTCTGTGATGAATCTAGTTTTAAGCATGTTTTCTCTTCTTCATACACTCCAGAACAAAATGGGGTTGTGGAAAGGAAAAACAAATCTTTACATGAGATGGCCAAAACCCTCTTAATTGAGAGCAATATATCCTCTCGATTTTGGACAGAAGCAGTTTCTACAGCTTACTACATCATCAACAAAGTGTTCTTGAGGCCTATCTTGGAGAAAACTCCTTATGAAGTATACAAAGGAAAGAAGCCAATTGTTTCCTACTTCCATGTCTTTGGCTGTAAATGTTTTGTTATGAAGAATGCAAATGATCGAACTAGGAAGTTTGAAGAAAAATCAGACGAATGAATCTTCCTTAGCTATTCTACTTCAAGCAAAGCCTACAGGGTCTTCAAAAAGAAGACTCAATCCGTAGAAGAATCTATGAATGTCAAGTTTCAGGATTATGTGCAGACTCAACCAGACCAGACTTAACTTGAAGAGTTTGAACCTGTTTCAGACTTTACAAAGTCTACTTCCCCCGAAGAGGTTCAAACTTCTAGAGAGCAGCAACAAGCAGAGTGATAAGACTCAATCGAAATAGAGGATCAATAGACTTGCAGACCAAGCAGCAACTGAAAGCACAAGTTGAGTCATCCCAAAGAACTCATCATTGGCAACATTAATGAAGGAATTCGCACCAGATCCAAAACGCGAGAAGAGTCTAGTGCAGATGAAGCCTTGTCTAATGAAAGCTAGATCGAAGTTATGCAATGAGAGCTCAGACAATTCAGCATCAACAATGTTTGCTAGCTAAGTCCAAAACCTAAAGGTAAATCTTTAATCAGGACAAAATGGGTCTTTAGGAACAAGATGAACGAGAAAGGAAAAGTCGTCAGGAACAAAGCAAGACTCGTGGCCAAAGGATATACACAATAAGAAGGGATAGACTATGACAAGATCTATGCACCAGTAGCGAGGTTGGAAGCAATTAGATTATTACTTGCTTTTGCTTGTTATAAAAATTTCAGGTTATTCTAGATGAATGTCAAAAGTGCATTCCTGAATGGGTTCATACAAGAAGAAGTCTATGTGGAACAACCACCTGGATTTGAAGATAACGTGGTCAATGTCTGATTGTTCATGTTTTGGTCTTGTGTAAATAATCCTTAGACTTGAGGCACAGCGTTAACTTGTGTGTCGAACAACTATGGTTCACAGGTGCACATAATGCCGAGTCGTTAATCCGTCTTTATACCTGATGGTCATAGTTTGTTCATATACGAAGTTGCACGTGTACGCAATATGGAATTTGTCTCCTTGTTACATGCAAGGTATAATAATGATGTACTATGCGATCTAATTATGACACTGTATTGAAATCCTCGGCCGGGGTTGTAACCAAGAATAAATTGTTTATGTCTCAAATAAAAAGCATATCAATTAGATTTATACATATGATCGAATTGGTGACTTGACAAATATTCAATGGTCTTTATTTGATCGGGACATAGTAAGACAGAGGGATTGAATTACACCGTAGCCAAAACTAACATGTTCATTATGTTCTTAAAGTATTCACACTATCTGGATAGCCATGACATATTGCTAGATGTCAATCATGACTTGTAGGACCCAAAGATTAATCAGGACAATTAATTCTTTTGGGAGTACTAATGTGTTAGTACAAGTCTTACTACCAGCTTAGTGATGAACCTCAATTAGGATAACGTGGAACAAAAGAAAAATATTATTGCAAATGTGTTTGCAATTACTGCAATCGAATTGAGTCGATTTGAAATTAAATTAAATGAGACTTAATTTAATTTATATTATAGTCATGAGCCTACTTGCATATGATGCACACGCATGTCCAAAGTGGATACATGTTAATGTACCCTAATTGCACACACAAAGATTATGTTCCTTTTATTTTTGCTTTAGGAATTGATTAATTAATTGTTTAATTAAATAAATTATGTACACAGTCCGACAATGTGCAACGCACACCATGTGTGTTTCTTTTAATTAAAGAAAAAATTAAAGTTTCGTGCACATGCACGAAGCATAGATGGTCTGCAACTGCTGACCATCATGTTGCTGACCATCATGCACATTCATGCACAATCGTGCATGATCAGCAACGGTTGCTGATCCCACGATCAGCAACCGTTGCTAATTCGTGAAAATAAAAACTATCTGAAAGTTTGCAAAAAAGGTTGCTGAAATAGAGCAAAGTGTGTGTGTGTTCTTGTGTTTTTGAGACGCAAGAAAGAAGAGTGTTCTCTCGTTCAGGCCGTGACTAAAACATCAAGGATACAACAGATTGTCTCCACGAGATTGCTAGCACGATCATAGTGGTGATTATCCAAAAGTTCTCTCTTCCATTCAACGTCCATTGTTGGTGTGTCTGAACTAGAGGTCTGACGTTTGTGGGACTCAAACTGAAGAACATCCGAACCAATTCGTTTAAAGCGTGCTTCGAGAGGTAATTCGTTTAATTCCCTTTTTATATTCAGATTTTTATTAAAACGCATGAACAACGCCTTTAGAGAATCATGTATAAAATATATCATCTTTATTTCCGTTACGTTCTTTTTGTTAATTTTACCTATACTTGATTAGTGAAACCCCAACAGTGGTATCAGAGCCAACCTTAGGCGTTTTTCGTGCGTTTAATTGATTTATAGTTCAAATATATTTTTGCATTCTAATGGCCAATTTATTTTTGTTACGAGGATCTCTTGCTCTTATGTGGCCTATAGAAGTTGATTAATTTATGTGATAAATTTAATCAACTAAGCAAAAGTTAGAACTAAATCAATTTTGAATCAAAAATCCGTAACTTATTATATTTTGTGTTTATATTCTATGAATGATTTCCGTAACTTATTATATTTTGTGTTTATATTCTACGAATGATTCGCGATTGTGAATTTAAAGTTGACAACACAACTTCCGTTCGGAATCACGCTTGTGAAATTTGTTTCACCGATTTTGATTTCTTGACGTGGTTTGCATTGTTAGGCTTTAAATTTGATTAAATGCATAATTTTATCTATGCCTTCCAGAGCTTTAAATTTTGAATTTATGGCTTGTTAGGAAGGGTGGTGATCATGGAAAAATCCCTAATAATTATGATTGTTGTATGGATGAATGTATGATGATTACATGTATTCTTTTTGGGGTTGTAATTATTAAATGGAGGCTGCGTCCTTCCTTTTATTTTATATTTATTTTTATGAAATGTAATTTTAGCATAGTTTAGTATATCAATTATTGATGTAAATGCTACAAGAGAGGAGGAGCCATTGGAGGAGCCATTAAGCCGGAGAGCTCTATGGGCCTGGTCTTTGAAGAGTTCAGAGATTCAAGAAGAAATGAAGGGCGGATCTCTATTATTAAAACATTAAAATGGCTAAATGGGTCTCTTTGGCTCGAGACCCATTGAACCATAATTCCATAATCACCACGTAGGATAGATGTTTATGTGATATCTATTTATTTATTGTGTTTATGTTATGATGCACGTTAAACCGGTTAATGTGCAAAGTGAAACCGTTAATAACGACCAAAATCTCCTTATTAATAATATTAAGTCGAAACGGGTTTCGGATTCGTGGCCTTCTATCGTCGTGGTTTGATCCAATATTGCATTGGTTAATTGACCGGCTATGGATACATAGGGGTTAATTACCATTCATAATATTGGACCACTCCATTATGCATGTGATGCTATGGGGTTGGAGCCAAATGTTTTCTAATAACTGTTAGGTGAGGGAATCGCTTGTGCTTTCAATACTTACATGAGACAATGGGCTAGACTTAACTATGATCATGATGCCAATAACTGTTAGGTAAGGCTTTCATGGTCTAGAGGCCAAAGTTATGATTGGGACTCGCATATGATGTGTTGAACAAGTTGGTTCACTCACTAAGTTCATAGAACACCAATAACTGCTAGGTGAGGTGGGCTTTGGGCTAGTGGGACTCCAATCCCCACTAGTAATCTTTACCCAACAAAGATTACCACTTCCCATCTTAAGGAGTATGTGATTTGAATATAAATTTAGTGGGAGGATCTATTTCATTTAAAGGCCAAAATGAAATAGTTATTTTGAAAAATACAACGGCTAACAATTTATTTTCTACAACAGATATATTATTACTCTGAAAATGGTGACCACAAACCCACTCGCTTCTATACTTGACAAGAATTGTTTGACTGGATCCAATTTCACTGAATGGGTGAGAAATTTGAGAATTGTTCTCAATTCAGAAAAAATTGGGTATGTGCTTGATGAAAAGATGCCAACCTCCTTTCCTGAGGGTGGGACCCAAGAGGAGCGTGTCACTTATGATAAGTGGTGTGATGATGACTTAAAAGTTAGGTCATATATGCTTGCTTCAATGAATAATGAATTATATAAGAAGTATGAATCTATGGAAGATGCTAGGTCAATCATTTTACACTTAAAGGAATACTTTGATGAGAATGGTCGAACCTCTAGATATGAGATATCTAAGGCATTGTACCGTATGAGGATGGCTAAAGGATCATCAGTTAATGATCATGCTCTAAAAACGATCTGGCACATTGAAGAATTAGCTAGGCTGAATCTCGTTATGGACAACGAGTTAGCTGTGGATTTGATCCTCCAATCTTTATCCGATTCCTTCTCTGGTTTTGTTTAAAACTTCCACATGCATAAGATGGAGAAAACTCTCGCTGAGTTACATAGCATAAACTCTCGCTGAGTTACATAGCATGCTGGTAGTTTATGAGAAGGAAATGCATAACACGAGACCAATTGTAGTGGCTATGGGTAAGGCTTCTTCTTCAAGGGGTAAGACTGTTTTAAAGAAAAAGAAATGGAAGAGACCTGTCAAACCTGTTGTGCAACCAAAACCCAAGATTGATAAAGGGAATGTCATTACTATGGTGTTAAGGGGCATTGGAGGAGGAACTGTAAGAAGTACCTCGCGAGCTTGAAGGTCAAGCCCAAGGACCAACCTTATGAAGGTATGGTGTCTATGCTTATTGAAACTAATCTTATGGTTAATGCTGAATCCAGCTCATGGGTTCTGGATTTTGCTGCAACTTCACATATTTATATGTCTTTGCAGAATCTGGAAACAAGCAGGATGCTAGGGCGAAATGAGATTGTCCAGACATTTGCTAATGGAGCAAGAGTTGATGCGTTAGCTATAGAGACTTTTCGTTTATGTTTGCCTTCTGGACATGTATTGGTTTTAAAAAACTATTTGCATTATAAGAATGCTATTAGGAACATCATCTCTATACCTCGTTTGGGTAAAGAGAATTATGAAATTTTTTTTTTTTTGCTGATGATGTATGTTCTATTTATCATAATAGAGCTTATTAACCAATAATCTTTATACCATTACAATGTTTGGTAATGCGATTACCGATGTCATTAAGCAAAATAGAATTGATATAAATGCCATAACTAATAAACGCCCTAGAGACAGTCTAAATAAAAAATATGTTTGGCATCTTCGATTAGGTCATATTGGAGAAGATAGAATTAACAAGTTGAGTAATGATGCGTACACTGATCCATCAAATTTTGAGTCATACTCGATTTGTGAGGCATGTTTTCTAGGAAAAATGACCAAAGCGCCTTTTGTGGAACATAGTGTACGAGCTGCTGACATATTAGGATTAATACATACAGATGTATGTGGACTAATTAATAAAACTGCTAGAGGTGATTATAATTACTTCATTACTTTCACTGAATCATTTGAAAAATTCAAGGAATTCAAGGCCGAAATTGAGAAACAAACAGGAAAATGTATTAAGGCTCTTCGATCGGATCGAGGAGTTGAATACCTTAGTATTGAATTCCTTGACTATCTTAAAGAGAATGTCATTTTATCACAATGGACACCTCTTGGAACTCCAGAACATAATGGTGTATTTAAACGAAAAAATCATGCTTTATTAGATATGGTGCGATCTATGATGAGTTACACCGATTTGCCAATATCCCTTTGGGGATATGCCCTTGAGACAGCTGTATATATGCTGAACAGAGTGCCGTCTAAATCTGTTCCAACTACGCCCTATGAGATATGGCATTGTAGGAAACCTAGTCTTAATCATATTAAGATTTGGGGTTATCTAGTTTTCGTAAAAAAGCTGAAAATGGAAAAATTGGAGGTAAGATCTGAACAAGGTTGCTTCATTAGATATCCAAAGGAAACTCTTAGATATTATTTCTATTTTCATTCGGACCAAAGAATTTTGGTGAGCAAGCACGCTTCTTTTTTGGAGAATCAGTTTGTCCAAGAAGGTGGTGCTGGGCAGAAAATAGTCTTACAAGAAGAAAATAATGAAGTACCAAACAACTAAGTTCAAATACCAATCTCTGATTCAGTGGGAGCTTCTGATACACAACCTCTTAGGAGAAGTGCGAGAACATCTCACCCACCTGCTCGTTATAGACACTCGGTTGATCATATTGAACTATTATTCATTGTGAATGATAGTAATCAACCTGGTGATCCTAAAACCTATGAGGAGGCGATGTGAGACATTGATTCTGGTAAATGGCTAGAAGCCATGAAATTCGAAATGGATTCAATGTATTTTAATGAAGTTTGGACCTTAATTGACCTGCCTAATGGTATTATACCAATTGGCTATAAATGGATCTTCAAGAGGAAGATGAATGCTGAAGGTCAAATTGGAACTTACAAAGCACGGCTGGTGGCAAAAGGATATCGTCAAAAAGAATGAATTGATTATGGCGAAATTTTCTCACCTGTGGCCATGCTAAAATCCATTCGGATTATGTTGGATATAACTGCACACCTTGATTATGAGATATTCCAAATGGATGTCAAAACGGCTTTTCTAAATGTTTTTCTCGATGAGGACATCTATATGGAACAACCACGGGGTTTTGAATCCAATGGTGAAAAACAGAAGGTGTGTAAGCTTAAGAGATCCATTTATGAACTTAAACAAGCCTCCAGAAGTTGGAATAACCATTTTGATGAGGTAGTCAAATCATTTGGCTTCATCAAAAATCCGGATTAACCTTGTGTATACAAGAAGATCAGTGGGAGTGCAATTGAATTTCTAATTTTGTATGTCGATGATATATTTTTGATTGGAAATGATGTATAGATGATATCATCGATAAAACTATTCTTGTCACAAAAATTCTCCATGAAAGATTTAGGAGAGGTAACCTACATTTTAGGTATCAAGATCTATAGAGATAGATCAAGACGATTGATTGGCCTCTCACAGTCTACGTACATAGACAAAGTGTTAACATGTTTTAACATGCAATGTTCCAAAAGAGGATTATTGCCTTTTAGGCAAGGGATCCGTCTTTCTAAAGAGATGTGTCCCAACACTCCTAAAGAAAGAGAGCGGATGGCAAAGATACCATATGCATCTGCTATTGGAAGCATAATGTATGTTATGCTATGTACTAGACCTGATATTGCACATGCTGTAAGTATTACTAGCAGATATAAGTCTGATCTAGGAGAAGAGCATTGGATAGCAGTCAAGAATATTCTTAAGTACTTGCAAAGGACTAAGGATCTATTATTGATATATGGAGAAGGAGAATTTAAAGTTGTAGCTTATATTGATTCCGATTTTCAATTGGATCCTAATGATTATAAGTCTACTTATGGGTTTGTCTTTACATTCAATGGTGGCGTAGTTAGTTGGAAAAGTCCCAAATAAAGCATAACTGCCGATTCCATCACTGAGGCAGGGTATGTAGCCACTTCTGAAGCAGTAAAGGAAGCTGCTTGGATGAAGAAGTTTATTTCTGAACTTGGAGTCGTTCCCTCAATTGAGCAACCGATTACATTGTTTTGTGACAACAATGGGGCGATAGCTCAAGCCAAGGAACCAAGGTCTCACCAAAAGTCCAAGCACATTGAGAGATGCTTCCATCTCATCAGAGAAATTGTTGGGAGAGGTGATATCGCCTTGCAGAAAATTGCCTCAGCAGAAAACGTGGCAGATCCCTTCACTAAGGCCTTACCTCAGTCTTCTTTCGAAAGACATATTGACAAAATGGGTTTGAGGTACTAGACAAGTTGGCTTTAGTCAAAGTGGGAGATTGTTGGATGTATGCCCTAAAGCTACTATGTAATAGTTACATGTTATGGATTTCAGTTGTACTATCATTATTATTATTATTTAATTAATGGCAATCACGTATTCATTCATTTGTCAAATTATTTTATATTTATGAATGATTCCATAAGATCAGTTGCAACTAGACCTATTCTTGAGACGTCAAGAATATATGTGACGGGTTCATAGTTAGGCTGAATCTTTAAACCGTTCCTGATCAATGGATTATTGAGTGGATATTTATAATCCTGTTAAGACCGGTGTGTTCTTAACTTCACCATTAAGTATTGGATATTTAAAGGAATGATGACTCACATGTCATTGGATATTATGATACTTGAGTTAGAACACAAGTGTTTGTATTAGACAAGTTCACTGAACGTGACGCATATGGAACGATTAGTGACATGGAAGCTTAGAGCATGGTCTATGTTTGATTATTCATACTTTGGTCTTGTGTAAATAATCCTTAAACTTGAGGCACAGTGTTAACTTGTGTGTCGAACAACTATGGTTCACAGGTGCACGTAATGCCGGGTCATTGATCCGTCTTTATACCTGATGGTCATAGTTTGTTCATATACGAAGTTACACGTGTACGCAATATGAAATCTGTCTCCTTGTTACATGCAAGGTATAATAATGATGTCCTATGCGATCTAATTATGACACTGCATTGAAATCCTCGACCGGGGTTGGAATCGTAAAAAAAAAATTGTTTATGTCTCAAATAAAATGCATGTCAATTAAATTTGTACATATGATCGAATTAGTGACTTGACAAATATTCCATGGTCTTTATTTGATCGGGACATAGTAAGACAGAGGGATTGAATTACACTGTAGCCAAAACTGACAGGTTCATTATGTTCTTAAAGCATTCACACTATCTGGGTAGCCATGACATATTGATAAATGTCAATCATGACTTGTAGGACCCAAAGATTAATCGAGACAATTAATTCTTTTGGGAGTACTAATGTGTTAGTACAAGTCTTACTACCAACTTAGTGATGAATCTAGTGATGTCACACACCATAAACAATTAGGATAACATAGAACAAGAGAGAAATATTGTTGCAAATGTGTTTGCAATTACTGCAATCGAATTAAGTCGATTTGAAATTAAATTAAATGAGATTTAATTTAATTTGTATTATAGTCACGAGCCTACTTGCATATGATGCACACGCATGCCCAAAGTGGATACATGTTAATTTACCCCAATTGCACACACAGATTATGTTCCTTTTATTTTTGTTTTAGGAATTGATTAATTAATTATTTAATTAAATAAATAATGCACACGGTTCGACCGTGTGCAACGCACACCATGTGCGTTTCTTTTAATTAAAAAAAATTTAAAGTTTCATGCACATGCACGTAATCGTGCACATGCACAAAGCATAGATGGTCAACAACCGCTGGCCATCATGCTCGTTCATGCACTAACGTGCACGATCGTGCATGACCAGCAACGGTTGCTGATCCCACGATCAGCAACCGTTCGGGCCGGGACTAAAACATCAAGGATACAATGGATTGACTCCATGAGATTGTTAGCACGATCATAGTAGTGATTATCCGAAAGTTCTCTCTTCCATTCGACGTCCATTGTTGGTGTCTCTTAAAACGCATGAACAACACCTTAGGAGAATCATGTATAAAATATATCATCTTTGTTTCCGTCGCATTTTTTTGGTTAATTTTACCTATACATGATTCATGAAATCTCAACAAACTCTTGATATACAAATCTCTTCGTGAGTCTGAGCCTCCAATGAAGACTTTGACCTAGCTCTTAGGCCACTTCTATGTCTCAAAAGGAATAAGAATGTGACGTCTTCTGCATAAAATGAGTGATGAAACTGAGGGATAACACGTCAAAAAGCCTATAGGAATAATAAAAATCAGGACTTCACAGGATCGGTCTCCATTCTATGGAACCAAACACGTTGCCGCAACTTGATGTGACATGACCAAAGTTGCTCGTAGTGGGAAACTCGCTGGAAAGACCTACAAGAGACACCTTCACACAAAGATGTCTCAAATTTTAGATGGCTTGCTGGTGTCGTCAGCGACGTGATGAGCAGCGTCAGCTCAGGCTCTGGATCACAAACAGCAGCGACTTGGGCTCGCGGTAGCAGTGCGAGTGGTAAATCGGCAGCAAGATCCCGCGGCATTGGCGTGAAGCTTGCGGCAAGAAAACATCGTCAAGTCGCAGAGAAAGAGGAGCTTGGTAGCAGTCGTCTAAGGAAGAAGACCACCCATACTTTCTCTCTCCATCTCTCTTCTCTCTCTGTGTGGCCGTGTCTATCAATTGTGAAGCCTCCCTTTTTTCTTTGCATAAAACGCCGCAATTTATAATCTCTGCATCCCGACTCCTCGCTGGATGAGTGCACATATTTTCCTTACTTCATTCAACCAAATATTCTTCACTGATATCAACCGATTCTTCCTTAGTCCGCTTTCCTCAATATCCACCGCTTCTTTATTCTTTTTTCCTTTTGTTTCTTTCGATTTTTCCTCTTTATTGACCGAAATATATACACCAATACATGCTCGAGATCCAAATAATACTCCCTTGTCTCACACACGACCCTGGTGATTGCTCATGCTTCCAGAATTTTGATAATGGAATTTATTTTTTCTAAATTAAGCACCCCACGTAAAATTTGATCAACACATGCAGCAATTTTCGGGCTTGGTTAAAATTTTTATCATTGCGGGCTCAATCCAATTAATCCCATTAAGTTCAAAACCATTCACTTGAGACCATCTACCACCAATCCAATTATAATGCAATAAATAAAAAATAATAATTAAATTATATAATGAATGCTTCTAAAACTACATGTTATGCAATTCAATTCCAATAAAATAAATCCAAAATTTTTTATGTAATAAATAAATGATCAAGTCGTTAAAATTTAAGTCTCAACATAAACTGACTCGGGTGGCCTTGAACTAGGGTTCGCGGCAAGGGGACGTCCCCAACGAAGAGCTTTCTGGCATGGAGATTTGCAAGGACGTTGGACTTGAAGAAGGATTTTTCGTCAAATCACATAGAAACACAGAGAAAATACCAGGATCAGACATGATATAACAAATATCACAACAAGTACGAATCGATCTTGAGCTTAATCGTGAACTAGCATTCGGTCTTTTCCATAGGCATTTTAGCGAACATGTGCTATGCAGATTCTGCAATGGTTTTCCATGTCGATTTCAACGCGATTCTCAGCTTCGCAACAATACATACAGACTAAAAACACCGTTGCTAGCAACAAACCAACTACGGATTATCCAAATTTCCTCGAAACTAACAATCGATTCGGGCGTATCTATTTCGGCCAAAAACAGAGGTGAGGCAGGGCATTCCTCTCTCAGATTTCTTCTTCTGGTTTCTCTTCTTTTTCCCGGGTTTCTTCAGCCCCTCCTCCGGCCCTGCGAATCTTTCTGGTCTTTTCTTCAGTCCAAGCTCCTTTTCTGTCTTCCATGGCCAACGCCAAACGTCGTTCGCGCTCCCCCACGCCTCCCTCTGACTCCCTCTGAATCTTGTCTGTCATCCTTACTCTCTCGTGCGCCAGCTCGCCTACTAGAACACCTAGGTTTTGCTTACGTCACAGCGCTGTTATTTTCCTTTGCGTCACAGGCGCCCCTTTGCACACGGTCACGGTTGCGTCTTTCTCACCTTTCCTCAGGCGTGCTAGCACCCGTTGAAGCAAGGTTGGGAGGAGGCTGGGCTGGGCTGGGCTCTTTTTCCTTCTTAATTTTTATGTGGGCTTCGAAAACAAAAGATGGGCTAAAGAGAAACAAACATATGGGCTAAAGAAAAACAAAAGATGGGCCCAAAAAGAAAGAACAAGACTAGGTGGGGGGCGGATGGGGCTTAGAAAGCGGAAAATGCCAAAGTGGGCTGGGCGAAACCAGCCCACTCGATTTCATTTCTATATTCCCCTTTTTCCTTTTTCTTTTTCTTTTTTTAAAGTTTTGATTAATTTAATTTATTTTTTTATTTTTTATTAAAATTTCTCTCTCTCTCTCTCTCTCTCTCTCTCTCTCTCTCTCTCTCTCTATCTTATCCATCCTTTTTTTATTGTAAAATAAAATGGATACCTAAAAAGTCGACAAAAATTTGGGTGTCAACGATATAATCTCGTGTTTTTAAAGGCAATCTTTCTTTTCCCTTAATTACTAGTGAAAGATGATGATGTGAAACTAGATTAACTCAATTACTAATAATAAAAAATATATAGTACTAATAATTTTGAACTATAATTTGCTAAAATTTGATAAATATAGCCACTTTAATATATTCAATGAGGTACTTGAATAAAAAAGAATAAACAAATTAAATGAAGAAGGAAAATGTCTCATCAATAAAAAGGTAAAATGACAAAAATTGATTTCTAGTCATATATATCAAAGGGTTAATTTATGTAAAACATTTAATATTATCATTGTTGCTATGTACAAAAAACTGAGATTGTTCCTAGATATCAAATTTACAGCGGATTCAACACTCCACACTTTACTTGTTAGACTATTTAAGGTGTATTTATTAACTGGAATCGACCATTCTTAGTCATGATTCACGAGGCATTAGGCCCCCGAAGACCAAAGGAGTAAGTCGAGCACTTCTCGACTTAAAATGATTCAGGACATTATAGCACAATTGCTCATTCCCATCAGATTCACGATCGTCATTATGTTAATTATTCAATTCAATTAGATTCGATTGTCTAAGAAGAACGTCGACCGAACTCGATTAAAAAGTAAATCTAATTGAAGCTCAAGCTCAAATATTGAAATTACTATAAAATTATGATACGATGTTATTTATCTATTCCTAACATTGACAATTGTGAATTTGAGAAATGACATAGTTTATTTTTATGGGCCTTCCCCTATGCTGGATATGTTCATTTGTAATTTACCCTCTGTGGGTACAATGTTGGTGAATAAATCTCACTGATATAGTGAAGACCATGTATGTAGTGGTGGTCAGTGTTCTATATGTTTGTGTAGAATTGCTAGTGTTGAGAGAAGTAAAATTCATTCTATGCATGTAAAGCTTAATATATGTGAAATGATTCTTGATAGTGCTATGATGATTTTAATAGCTTCAATGTTGCAATTGCTGCTTATATCAGATGTGAAATTGGATTTATTTAGGAAAATTTACCTATAAAAGGAAAAGAGAACTTATCTGTGGTTATTCTTCCTATCGAGGTTAAACGAAAATTTGAATGATTAGGTGAAGCAGGGAAGTCTTTATTCCCGGTTCAAGCTTCATATTTTATCATTTTCTTTTTTTACAACGAGGATGTCCTACTATATTACATGCAAGCTAAAACCCATTCGTGTCACCTAAACAAACCAGACAAAATGTGTTAATCTCATATGAATGTTCTTAACATATTCTTCGAACACTCAACTCATATTCTTGTCCTCAAAGATTCGATTCTTGTGAAAGGAGGGAATATGACGGACATTTAAAGATTAATTCCCAAGATCCTCCTCCACCTTTGGCCATGTAGAGCCAACTACTAGCACGTTGTCTCTAGCAAATGTCACCAGAAAGGCTGCAAGATCTCCTCGCATAAACATATATAGCAGAAGAATTAAGAAAGAGCCCGCTATATTTTTTTGTCCTTTTCTTTTGTTGACTATGTCGTAACTTGGTTAGTGTCGAAGATTTAACTCACATGGAGGATCAAGCAATGAGGCACAAGGCATCTTCGCTATGGAAGAACCAGATCATCCCTGAAAAGAAGCATACAAGATTACAGTTGCATGACAATTGCTGTTATCACCGTTGCTAATGGTCAATTGGATGGCTTGACTACGATGCGTGCATATGAGAAATAGCTCTACATCCGCAAAAGCCTCCATGTTATTGCTAAGAATCTTGAGGAGGATGAGAAAATGCAGATTATGTGATGAGAAATGCAGATTTCATCTCTTCTAGTTTACGGAAACCAAAACCAGCATGGTCTCATTCAAGAAGAAATCGGATATGAGTTCGATGTCGGAGTCCATCAACCAAAATGTCTACCTGCACCGAAGCCCAACAATAGTCAAGTCGTCATATTTGACTCAAAACTGGTGCAATACAATGAAAGTAACAAAGTGATCGACAGAATAACTTACAACAAACCGAGGCACGGTTTCACTTGGAAGTGTTCCTGCTTTTAAGAGGAAGTAGACCCTAAGAGGTCGGTCTAGTGGTCAGGGCCGTGAGTAACAATGGAGTGCGAGATTTAGGAAGTGCTGATTCGACCATGCTTCCGATTCATCAATCCAGAGACCTCTTAGCTAATTATCCTCTTCACTAATCCATAGCCATAACCATAAAGATGAAAATTTTTGGTGCTAACATCAATCTGATTATATTCAACATAAGAACAAAAAGGAAAAAGAGAGAGAAGATTCTTCTTGCTGACGCCTATGTCAATGTACATCAGAATTTGATTATATCTGGGACAATTTTGACATGCTCTAGAAAAAAACATAAAGTCAACACGGATCGCACGAGAACAAACTTCTGCTTGATGATAGTACTCATGGAGATATCCCACAACAGAAGCAAAAAAACTTCTTTCTATCTGAAAAACGTACACAGCCATGCTGGTGCTTTGCTTCATGACTTCAGGTAATGGTTTTCTAAGAAAATCAGATGCTTCCAGTAAGTACACATGCCTTGGAACTTATACAAAGGAGAAGAAAGCCAAAAGTCGAAAAGCTAAAGAGAATATGATATAACAAACTATCAATAATGCATTCGCATACCGGTAGCATTTAAGTCCGGCTCTTTGCCTCATAGCAATCCAATAGGCAGCCCGTGTGTGAAAAGAGTTTTAATATAATGGGCCCCAATGCCAATCTTGAAGGTGAGACGAATGAAGGCCGAATATAGATTTGAAATAGAATTCCATGGGGTGTTGGAAAAGATTCACCAATTTGTAAAAGCCAAAATCAAGGTCATTTGCAAAAATAAAGCTTGAAGGGAGCACCGAATTCGGTGGATTGATTTTGAGTGATATCTGCAGCATATTGAAAAGGAAGAGAGGGAAGCACTAGAGATAGAGATGGGATTCCTTTAGTCTTCTTTCCCTTTTCTTTTCGTGATGACCGGCATCGCCTGAGCTAGGTTGAGCACCGGCAGGGGCCCTCCTCAGCAGATTTGGTGAGGATGAGGCAGCCCCAGCCTAGAATGGGGCCCTCACCGACGCTTGCCCTCACCAACCACCGCCTATGATCAAAGGCTAGCGATTGGCCACCAACGAAAAGAAAAGGAAAAAACAAATAAAAAAAAAAAAGATTATAAATTTTTTTTTAATAATTACCAATGTTACCATTGGTTATATTATGTATAATAATCGATTATTCCAATCAAAATTAGCCGGATGAACTACATTGGCAAATCATTAATTTAATTGTTAAATTAAAAGATTTATAATTGAATTAGTACAAGAGCAATAAAATTTCCTTGTTTTGTTCAAGTATGTAGCTAAAAGAACTCCATATTTTTTATTTTCTTTTTATATGGTTATGGCTGAAGGGAGTAAAAAAAACTAAGCAACTGTTTTAGTTTTCTCCTCTGACCAACCTCCTAACCCCACAAGTAAATATATATATTTATAGAAAATAAAAATGGTACACCCTCTAATTAAGTCAAGCCTCATACAAGGGTTAAAATTCGTGACATGATATAACAAATAAAAGCTGTTCGAGTAACCTTTGAAAAAGCCTAGTCATATACTGAACTATGCAAAGTATTTGGCGAAGTTCAGATGGCAAATTTCCATTAGTATGTATTCAATCAAGTAGCTTGAGGAAGCACACATTCATTACAAAAATTGGAACGAGTCACATGGCACACATGCTTAATTAATTGTTTTTAAATCGATTTGGACGTTTGAACAGTTTTGTCTTTAGGTGCAGATTCGCAAGACTTTTGAGTTACGAAACCATTAAAATATGTTCACCTGTTCCATCTGTGTGTTTCGAAATCATAACGATGATGTGTCCTATTTGGATTCATTCGCCATCAAACATCGTATAGGTTGGAAGGACATTTTCACGTGATGATGCATGTCCTGACTTCACCACGTGCTAAACATATATATATTCTCCTAAATAAACCATAAAAAAGAAATCATGGGAAATCCATAACCATGAAGAGCCAAATTCTAGCGGGTTGTCCCTGACAAATTTGGTGCCCAAGATCTAACCCACGTGGAGGATCAAGCGTAAGACACGAGGCATGGGACCTCACAAAAAGAAAGCCCTATAGAGAATGGAATATGAAAAATAAATAAATAAATAAATAAAGATTCCAAGAAATCCTAATTCTCATGGCGGAAACACTAACGTTGCGATGCAACAAACCCGAAGCCCATCCAAGCAAAACAGTATCTAATCAAATTCCAAACAACGTAAGAAACCATTCGAGCCTCCGTATAGGTGCTCTGAACCCGTAGGATGAAAAGAACTTGAGATTTCAAGCAGAAGAATTTTATACCGAACAGTGGTCTCATTGAGGACTCGGAATCGCAATAATTTATTTTTGGAAGTGAGAATTTTTTATCAATGGTTGAACAATTGTGTGATACATTGTCGTATCCTAAAGTGTCCTAGATCAAACCCAGTTATCTTTCAAAACTTCCCTTTACCTCTTTCTCATTGGCCCTTCTCTTCCTTTATCCCACCACTCAGCCCCCCTACCCCTCTCGTTCATTCCCTCAAGGCCGTCTCCATCTCGACTGCCAATTTCTCTCTCTCTCTCTCAGCCACCGCCACTGGATCTGAGGGGCCTATGTAAATCTCATGTCATGACCTTTTACAGTGAGTACCTCTAGGGTTGTGCCATTGCCCTTGTCATCATAAAACTAGCCAGCTAATGCAAATGTCTTTCCTCATTTCTGCGTTTAAATCATGAGATGATTCTTGTATTAGGTCCTTCCTGTGTGCATTAAAAGATATTGTGTCCACCCAATAAAGCGCAAATCACATAGAAAATATTAAGTGGGTCTGACTTTTCACGTCAACAGTAAAACAGTTCATGTAGAAAATATTAGGTGGGTTTGACTTTTCACATCAATGGTAAGACAGTCCACTTATTGCATGTCACATGGCCAGTCGAACCCACCTTGTTAGAATTTTTTGAACTCCCTCCCTTTCTCTTTCTATGTTTCTTCGCCGTTTACTCTGTTTACTGACAAAATCTCTCTTCTTTCTCACCGTCCCTCCTCTTCACAACCGCTCCGCTCTCTCCTTCCTTCCTTCGCTTTAATCTCTCTCTCTCTCTCTCTCCATTTGTCATAACCAAAACGCACCACACTCTACTCTGTCACTCCCTCCTCCACTTTGCTTTGTCTCTCTAGCTCTCTTCTCAACCCTCTATGCCTCTGATCTCAAGCATGCCTCCGCCTCTGCCTTAGCCTGCACCTACACCTTCGTCTTTGCTGTCGCATCCCAAAGCCTTATTGGCGGCTTCGATTTGTCATCTTCATCCGACCAGCCTAGGTTAGGGTCTTCCCCTCTTTCGCGAAAGGGAAAGAGTTCAAAAAAATTCTGACAAAGTGTGTCCAATTAGCTACATGATGCACAATGAGTAAACTGTCTCATTGCTGACATGAAAAGTCAGACTTACCTAATATTTTCTTTAACTACACATGATCTTGTGGAATGAAATTCCATCGATCAAGATTCCTGCATCAATAATGCTATATTATATATATATACTCACACACCCTCACACAATAAATATCGTCTTAGCATTCACTTCTCTTAGATAAGCCATCCAATAAACTCTCTCTCTCTCTCTCTCTCTCCCCTCTCTCTGCCCCTTTTGCTCTCTGTTTGTTCTACTATGGCATCGATAAACCTCATAGCTAGTCCAAGCTATGTTTTGCACTCTATCAAAGCATCTTCCAAGAGCTCTGATCATTCGAAAGATGGGTTTCCCCTCAGAAATAAGAATTTGTTCAGGATGAACGCGCGAGGCAACCTTCGAAAACTGACCATCGCGAACGTTGCGAACGGGGTCCCAGTCGTCTCTCAATCATCACTCGGGAAAGAAGCCTTGGGCGACCAGAATCACGTCGCGTGGACGAGCGTCCGGCAACACCGGTGGCACGGTGAGTTGGTAGTCGAAGGGGAGACACCTCACTGGCTGGTGAGTTTGTGTGCGATTTTCTGTAATCTCAGTCATGTTTTTGCGTGCATGTGACAAGAGTCATATCTTTTCACGTCCCCTAATCAAATTTCGTGTCCATTCTGCCTGCTCTCATCTTGCCATGTGCCAGAATAGGAAAGAAAAGGAAATTATTTGTCTGTTTAAAGTCTGGCTAAAAAAAAAAAAAAAATCAAAGAAACGACAGGAAGAACGGCGAGGAAATGAGTCTCTGTTAGTCTTCAAAGAGTGCGATTTGTAATTTACCAATGAATAAAGATTACGTGTGGTCACCTACCTGTTGGGCAGAGCAATTAGTTAAGATCAACTCCTTCCAACGCATGGAGGTCGAGAGTTCGAAATCCTGTGTTACTAGCGATGTAAGTGATGGGCCTTGGCGGTGGGTTGCTGGGCCAGCTCTCTCTGAGGTATAGACGTTGTAGGTCCTCCACCGCGGAGGCCCGTGAGACCCCGAATCGGCGTAAGCTAACAAGGGCATGCTCCGGCGGATCCTCGGTCACAAAAAAAACAAAAAAAAAAAAAAAAAAGATTACTTGTGGTCTTACAACCTCAAAAATTCTTCTCTTAGCTATTCCACCGTGTAAAATAATTAGAAATACAACGTTTAAACAATGTTTATACATTGAAAGAAGTAGATTATCATTGACACTATAGTCTCGTGCATACTTATTGTCCATGACAAATGCATTGGAATTTGCTCCGGTGTTTTCAATTGATTGGAGAATCTGATTAGTTGATTTAATCACATGTAGAACGGAAGTTATCTAAGGAATGGTCCCGGTCTATGGCATGTCGGAGACCACAACTTCGGCCACCTCTTTGATGGCTACGCTATGGTGGTAAAGCTGCAGTTCGAGAATGGAAGAATAATCGCTGGCCACCGCCAGATCGAATCCGAAGCATACAAGGCCGCAATGAAGCATAATAAGCTAATCTACCGAGAATTCTCTGAGGTCCCCAAGGCAGACAATTTCCCATCCTATATCGGCGAACTTGCTGGCTTGTTCTCTGGGGCGTCTTTGACTGATAATGCCAATACAGGAGTCTTTAAGCTCGGAGATGGACGAGTGATTTGCCTCACGGAGACACAAAAAGGGTCGATAATCATCGACCCAACCACGCTTGAGACCTTAGGGAAGTTCGAGTACACCGACTCCATAGGGGGTCAGTTACAATCGGCTCATCCGATCGTGACTGATACTGAATTTCTAACGGTGTTGCCGGACTTGATCAACTCAGGGTACTTGGTGGTGAGGATGGAGCGAGGATCAAATGAGCGGAAGGTGATTGGGAGAGTGGAGTGTCAAGGTGGCACCAAACCCGGTTGGGTCCATTCGTTCGCCATTACCGAGCACTACATCGTCGTGCCGGAGATGCCCTTGAGGTACAGCGTAAAAAACATCCTCAAGGCCGAGCTCGGTCCGCTGTACGCGTTTGAGTGGCACCCAGAATCCAAAGGGTTCGTGCATGTTATGTGTAAAGCCAGCGGCAAAATCGTAAGCTTTCTATATCTCTCAAAATTCATTTTGTGCAACAAAATGTTGAAGAGTGCCATAGAGGCAGTAACTTAAAATCATCATCGTGCTTTCGAAAATATGAATATTTCTTAACTTTCTGGAATATAGTTCTTTTTTATGTTATCATTGATATGCGTTTTTACTAATTTTAACGGACCAAACATGCCCTTTTTGTAGATAAATAATGAGTATGACAAGAATTTCTGTTCTTTCTTCTGCGGCATGTAAGGTGGCAAGTGTGGAGGTTCCCTTGTACATGACGTTTCACTTCATCAATGCATACGAAGAGACGGACGAAGATGGGCGAGTCGTGGCCGTGATCGCCGATTGTTGCGAGCATTATGGGGACACAACCATCCTCGAGAAGCTCAGGCTCCAAAACCTTCGCTCCTTCGCCGGCCAAGATGTACTTCCTGATGCTAGGTGTGTTTTTTGTATCCTACTTTAGAATCCGCCACGCCTAAAATTGCTCATATATTTGTCTTCATTCGATTTTTTGAGATAAGGATAATGGTATAAAGAATGAAAATACTAGATACATAGAACGAAAATCGAAGCAGTGAGCAGATGTAAGGAACTTAGTGATCGATTAGATATGTGATTGTTGGGATATTTCGGGCCAAATTTTTTATCGTCGTAATTCTTGTTCACGTACCCACAAGATGACCTTTTGTTCTTTAAAAGAAAGAACCCTGTTTTCTTTAAAATATACTCCTTTTTATATGACGACTTTCATTGACCTGTTGTTCTTTTGTTTTTGGTACCAACTTTACTTTTTTCTTTCCTTTTTTATAGCACATCATATTTGACTTTTATTTATTCACTCGAAATATTTTTGAAAACAACCAAATATTAAAATGCAGAATCATTTGTATAGTTCTTTCATAATTGTATAAATTAGACTTAATTTTGTTATTTTTTCTTTCAAAGTTTTGAAGGGAAAGTTGTGAGCATTTTTTCAAAGTTGAACTAAACATTAAATTTGGAAAAAATTAGTAACTATATCCCTCACAATGATTGTAGAAGCCTGTCCGATGCAATAAAGAGCATAGAATCATCATCGCTCACGATCATATAAAAGAATTACAAATTGCACCATCACCTTCAAAAATCATTCTGTAGCAGAAACCAAGTGGTCTCTTTCAAACTCCCGATTTGCAAAATCCCACCTAGCTAACAAAGGAAGAGATGTAAACTAAAGGCCAATTTGCAGAATCAGTATATTTACTTTCCTTTTCAAGTAAGCCTTGATGATGGTGGCGATGGCGATAATGATGATGATGATGGTCAATTTGGGCAGGATTGGGAGGTTCACAATACCATTAGATGGAAGTCCATATGGGAAGCTGGAGACAGCATTGGACCCAAATGAACATGGGAGAGGCATCGACATTTGCAATATCAACCCTGCCTTTTTGGGCAAAAGATACAGATTTGCCTATGCTTGTGGGGCCCAACGCCCTTGCAATTTCCCCAACGCCCTCACTAAGGTTGATATTCATGCCCCTCAAATTCTTGCTTTTGTAGCATAAATTAGGATGTGGTGCCAGTGCTTTGTTGCATTATTTACTTGCAAGTAGAAGTTGATCTTCAAGTATTTTTATTTTTTTTATGAGAAGTTGATGAATTTAAGAGGTTTCGGTAGGTCGATCTAGTGGAGAAGAAGGCGAAGAATTGGCATGAAGATGGCGTCGTGCCGTCAGACCCATTCTTCATTGCAAGGCCTGGGGCGACAGAGGAAGATGATGGTAAGAATTCAGAAAATCCAAATCGCAACATGTCATTAATCCTCATGTGAGGACAAAACATTCAGCATGTCTTTGCATCATCGGAAGTGGGAGGTGACTGTAAGTCTTAAAATCAGCACCCCAAAATCATCATAGCCAGAATTCTAGAACGTAATTATGGGAAGGAAGCGATTTGTGTACTTATTTTGGAGTCCATCATTCTTAATACGGAATGATGATGGCCCCTTAGTCTCTAGTCTTCTCCTCTACTGCTCCCTTAACACTGATTTTAATGCAGCAACTCCTCGCTCTCTTCTTAAATGAGGTCATGTGTACCCTTAGGGTTAAAGGAAAGACTTGATCATTATTTGCCCTCTCATCACGGGCTGAGTTTTACTCGGTCCACACTAGCCAGTTAAATAACATATCATGCCGGTTATATTACTTCATTCATTGATACATATTAAGCCTTATAGATAATATCAATGAATCACACTCCACACATTCTGTATGTGATGATACAAATGTGATCTTGCATCTGTATATCCAAAACCATGGAAAAATATAGGAAAATATGCAAAAATAAACTAAAAATAAATAGGATTCTATATGCATTTTCACATTCTTAAAAGCATCAAACATGTAAAACATACATACCACAGTGTAGAGCATCTCAATACAAGCACGCTAGCACCAAGAATGCTCCAAACGAAACCTGAACACACTCTCACAATCTACCAGAGTGTGAGGCGTGCATAATATGTGCTCTAGTGCCTAAATAAGCCTAAACGATTGGTTTAACTAGTCAATGTCCAATTCAATTGGTCTAGTCAATGATGAACTAGGTTGGTGAGTTAATGACTCGGATCACAAGTCGGGTCAATCAATGGACCCACCCGGTCAATCTAAGTCGATGGATCGGGTCACCCGGTCAATTCGGTTCAAGGGGTTGAATCCTAGGTCTAGTCGCTCAGTCAATCCAAGTCGACCTATGTCACATGTTGCTGTAGTGCGTGCATGGGAGACCTTGCACATGGCCGCATGTGGATCGCCGCAGTGGGGGCGCATCCGGCGTCTCTTGGAGGTGTTCTACTGCTCGAAATGCTTGTCTCGACAAGCTATTTTTGTTTATACAATCAAAATCAATTTTCATGGAATAAAATCTATGAAAACAGGCAAAAACAGTACGTTCTAGCCTATAACTATAGTTGCTCCGATACCACATATATGCCTTGAAATCAGCACCCTAAGATCATTATAGCCAGGATCCTAGAACATAATAATGGAGAGGAAGTGATTTGCGCATCTATTTTGGAGTTCATTGTTTTTAATAGTGAATGATGATGGCCCCTTAGCTCTAGCCTTCTCCTCCATTGCACTCCTTAACACTAGCTTCAATGAGACAACCCCTCACTCTCTCCTTATGTGAGGTTATATGTGTCCTTAGGGTTAAACAATTTGAGACTTGGGACCTCTCATCATTGGTCGGGTTTTACTTAGAACTTATCAATCTCATATTAAACATAATAATAATCTTTATCTCTCATCATTGGTCGGGTTTTACTTGACCCACACTATCCAATCTCATGTTAAACATAATAATAATCTTTATATCTTACCTTATTAGATCAATCCCATATAATGATAAATTACAATCTCAATTAATTTAGCTCACATTAGAAAAACTCTTATAGTGACATTAATATCTCTTATTGGAAATGTTCTGTTAACACATGTACAATATTCCATCAACCCCCCCCCCCCAAAATTGTGGAAAATGACTTTTCTGAAATAATTGCCTTTCTAATGCCACACAATGTGTTGACCCTCCTATTTTGCAAACTTTTTCCATAAAAAGAATTCTCAATTCTGTTTTGTGAAGAAGCGTGTGCTGGGGATGCATTTGCAGGTGTCGTGATCTCAATGATTAGTGAGAAAAATGGAGGTGGGTATGCGTTGCTGCTTGATGGCTCCACTTTTGAGGAGATTGCCAGAGCAAAGTTCCCTTATGGCCTTCCTTATGGTTTCCATGGTTGCTGGATCCCAAAGAAGTAAAGATCTTCCATGAGGGTATTCGTTAATAAGATAACATCATTGATGAATGGTGGTGGTCGGTGTTCTATATGTTCAAGTAGAATTTGCTTAGTAATGACTTCATTTTATGCATGCAAAGCTGGAGATCTATGGAAATGATGCTTGCTAGTATTGATGCAGGTTTGAGTTGTGTACTTTTGGTTCAAGACTTTGAGTTAATATATGTCATGTCCTCTTTATGTCGTGAACCGGACTATGTCAAGTTCAAATAAATCTTTGAAACCCTTGACTCTTGTTCTAAAAGTATAGATTCTCGTGAAAGAAGGAAAGATGACAAACATTCAAAGATCACTTTCCGATATCGTCCTCAACCCATGGCCATGAAGAGCCAACTGCTAGCATCTTTCTCCGGCAATTTCACCTGCAAGATGTCCTCGCATGAAAATAATATTGCAGGAGAATTAAGAAAGACTCCACTATATCGTGACTTACTTGGTGCCGAAGATCTAAATCACATGGAGGATCGAGCATGTAGCACCACTAAGGCTGAAGCAGATCTTCTCCATTTAAAGATCACTTTCCGAGATCTTCTTCAACCCATGGCCATGAAGAGCCAACTGCTAGCATCTTGTCTCCAGCAAATTTCACCTGCATGATCTCCTCGCATGAACATAATATTGCAGAAGAATTAAGAAAGACTCCACTTTATCGTGACTTACTTGGTGCCGAAGACCTAAATCACATGGAGGATCGAGTATGTAGCACAAAGCGCCTTCACTAAGGCTGAAGCAGATCATCTCCGTGACAACCTTAAACCAACCAAACCAACTCTCTAAACTACACTGACTCTCTCTCTCTCTCTCTCTCTCTCTCTCTCTCTCTCTCTCTCTCTCTCTCTCTCTCTCTCTCTCGCTCGCTCGCTCTTGCTTTCTCGTACTGCGCAGACAAGAAAGCAAGAGGAGAAGAAACCCATAATGAACCAGAGAAAGGAGCTCAAAACATATTTAAAAAGAAGAAAAGAAGAAGAAGAAATAGAAAGTCATGGGGTCAACAAGACGCAGTGGATCTCTCTCAGGCAATACGATTAAAAGGAAAATATAAGCATACAGATTATAGTTGCATGAAATTCTTGTTATTACTAATGCAGATATTCACCATCTGATGCCGAGTTCCACTCTTGGACTATAGCCTCAGATTTGTTCATGAGGGCGAGGGTGAAATCAGCATGGATGGCTTGCCTACGATTCAAGTATATAAGAAATAGTTCTAAACCTGCAAAAAACTCCATTTAACGCTAAGAGTCTTGAGGAGGTGACGAGCAACTGCAGATTTCATCTCTTCTAGTCAACGAACACCAAACCGGCATCGTCCCATCCAAAGAAAAACCGGACATGATTTCAAGGTTGGAATACATTAACCAAATCGTCTGCCAGCACCGGAACCCAACAGTACGTAAATCGTAATATTGTTCTCGATCTGCTGCAACATAACAAAAGGAAAGAACTAATCGATAGTAACTAAAAAAATTGAGACACTGTTTCATTTGGATAGTTTCCTGCTTTTAAGAGGAGCCAAGTGGACCCTAAGAGGTCAGTCTATAGTGGTGAGGAACGAGAGAATGGAACGCTAGATTTAGGAAGGGCCCGATTCGACCGCGCTTCAGATTTTTCAATCAAGAGACCTCTTAGCTAATTATACTCTTCACTAGTCCTTTAGGGTATGTAAAACTTTTCTGGATCACATTGTACTGCATTCATGTTTTATAGAGGAGTTTAATCATGTTTTGTTTTCCGAGCGCGTTCAGATTTCGTGCTTAAGATATCCATAAGTTAAATTTCTTGTTGTTTATACTTTCCACACGGGGACCTATCTTGGGGCTCAATAATGAGGCTTTGCTTAACCTTGCTTAATTCATTCCAAGTTCTCTAATTTTTCGAAATTATTTACAATTTCTTTAGTGTCAATTTATTACTTACATACCTGCATAATAACCATCACATGTTAGTGATTTAGAATTAAATTTAATAAAGATTATTTGCAAAACATATTTTAAATAAAGAAAAATTGTACTGAAATAGCCTCAAATTAATCTACAATAATCAAGTCCTTGTATCTATGAATCTCTGGTTCACAAAAGTGACAGATACTCCTATATTTTACATGGAAGTCTAATCAACCCATAACCAATTGTGGCAACTCCAAAATAAATTTGAATTTCATATTTAAATGATTTGCTTAAAATCCCAAGTTGTGATTTCTAAGGGCTTGGGAGAGTCCGCTGTAGGCGACGGCACCATCTCTTTGATAAGTAATCATTTGTGCCTACATAGTAATCCATAGCTTTCCCTTGGTGGTTCACCTTGAGGAAGGTCACGACATAACGCAACAAAATGCAGTTGCCAAGAGAAAGAACCTGCATCTAGCAAAGACATGTAGGAATGTGCCTTATGCTAACAAAGTTCTACCATGGTTTTGGGTCAAGTGTATGAAGGCGCACACTTAGTTAATAGACTACCCCAAGCCAAGGTTGGTTTTATGACACAATATGAGAAGATGTGGAATTGTAAGCCATGGTGAGTCACTTCAGATATTAAAATGCATATGTTAAGCATTCGTACCCATTGCTTATGAACAAGTTTGATAATAAGGTGGTTCATTACATATCTGTGGGTTATGATGATCAAAGGAAAGGGCGGAAGTATTGCAATCTTACAACAATGTAGTTTTACATTTCCAAGAGCATGATGTTCGATAATGCATCATTGTGGTGGCCATCACAAACAGTTGTACTACTAGATTCAAAACAAATTGAAGACATAAAGAAAGAATGGAACAAGGTAATGGGTCTGGCAAGGTCTAGCCTATCGAAGAAGTAATGAAAGTGAACCTGCAGAAGAAGTTGAAGCACAACCGCCAGAAAAATCAAAGAGTCTATGGCGAATGAACTTGAAGAGCAAGAACCTCATATAAGGAGGTCAATAAGGCAAAAGAAACTAAATCATAAATATGCAACTTTGACTGAAGATGTTGAAATATTAGTCATTTATGTATGAGTAGGCCTCACAAGGGTGGAATGGAGGAAGGATATGGAAGAAGAGATTCAAGCTTTGAATCAGAATGAGACATAGAATTCGGTGCCAAGATGTAAAGAGATACACCTTCAACCCTTGCAAGTGGGCCTAAGATCTTAAAAATGACCAAAAGAGTTCATAGAAAGATATAAGGCACATTTAGTTGGTTGAAGATTTTCCCAAAAGTATAGGCTAAATTATGAGAAAACCTTTAGCCTAGTGATAAATGTTACTACAATTAGAGTCTTACTAGCACTAACAACAAGCAAGTCATGAAAGAAATGACAGATAAATGTAAAGAATGCCTTCTTGCTCGGAGAGTTAGATCAAATCATATAGGTGGAGCAGCCAAACGATTTTAAAAGTAAGGCTTATTCAAGTTATGTCTGCATATTTCAAAAAGTGATTTATGGTTTGAAGTAAGCTCCAGGAATGAGGCATGAGAGCATCGCATAATTTCTAATGCAGGGTGGCTATTCAATACCACCAATAGATTCAAGCTTATTTGTGAAGGAAGAACGTGAAAGGCTGCAAAAGTACTAATTTATATGGATAATCTAATCTCCACTAGAGATTATGAAGATGAGATATATTAAATAAGAGCCAACCTCTCTATACGATTTCACATGAAGGAATTTGGAGAACCAAAACACTTCCTTGGACCCAAGGTTGAGCAAACCAAGAAGATATACCCATATGTCAACAAAAGTATGCACACATCTCTACGCCTATGGATAAAAATATAAAGCTGAGTAGTAAGAAGCAATTAATAGCGTCGGAATCAACCTCGGCAACCGAGTAGAGAGCAGCGACAACGGTGGCTTAAGAAAGTACGTGGTTTGTGCAATTTATCAAGGCTCCACATTAACTTATTCAATGCCCCGTAATGATAATCAAACGACCATCCCCATAGACAACTAGCGGAGAACCCAATCTTTCTCACTAGAAGCATGCGTGTAGAGGTACATTATCACTTCTTGCGTAAAAAAAAAAACATTGCTGAGAAAGATAGAAATGAAACATGTAAAGACAAGTGATCAAATTGTAGATATATTCACAAAGGACTTGACACTGCAAATTTCGAAGAGTTTCAAAACCAACTTGGCATGGTTACTAAATCCATATTAAGAAAAGAGTAGTCAATGATGGGGAGTATTGAAAAGAACATGCATAAGAAAGTAGAATCGTGGCCTACACCTAGTATTATTGTAATCTCTAGAATTATCTAGGGAACGTGGTGTTCTAGAATCATTTAGGAGGTAGGACTATCTTCTTGTGACAGCTACCGCCCTTGTATCACGTCTATTCACAGTGCAAAAAAGGAAAACACTTGCATTATATTGCGGTTTTACATACCACATAGAAAAAAAAATGGGGTGATAGTCTTTTATTTACTATGAGAATAATAGTCTATTTTATACCACAAAAAATCAAATAACGAAATTATAAATTATTATGAGGTCCTTCAAGAATTTGCGGCTCATGGCAAGCTGTTATTTTCACAGTAACCCAAAGACTATTATGCTAGTAAAGCACTACCACATATTGTCCATTGGCACATATTTAAGGAATTAAGTTGTGTCGGCATTATCCATGAAAATTTTCCATAAAAGATAGGTAACTATGTGCTATGGGATGAATCGCAAATCATGTGGCACTTAGACTTCAAATCATTTTGGTTGGCTTAATTAAGTCTCACTCTCACTTTCCAGGAAGGGTATCCTTAAAAGAGAAAGTAGAGAGAGAATGTTGTCTAAATGAAAATGGATGGTACAAGTGAGGAGAAGGGATATCCTATTTATACGAGAAACACTCATGATAGAGAATGTGTCTAATTGATCCGACGATAGAGATGTAGATGATCTAATGGTGGTGGATATCGATTCTCATCACATTAATCCTATGGTGGAAATCGAATCTATTCAACGATTAAAGGCATCAATCATTGTCAAACAAATTCGATGGTAGAGATTAAATGGCCTTATCAATCTAACATTTCTAAGAAACCCCTTTGGACCAGTAATGTGGCAATCCTTTTGATTTGATGCCATGGTGAGCTTTTATCCGTGACATGTGGGTGTGTTTGTCTAGCGCAAGTCCATGTCCTCTAGTGGAATGCTATTGCACCATTCAAGATTCCCTCTTCAATAAATGCGTATAGAGTCCATTCAATAATCTCTCTCTCTCTCTCTCTCTCTCTCTCTCTCTCTCTCTCTCTCTCTCTCTCAACTCGTTTTGCTCTCTGTTTGTTCTACCGTGGCTTCAATAAACTTTATAGCTAGTCCAAACTATGTTTCACACCCTATCAAAGCATCTTCCAAAAGCTTTGATCATTTGGAAAATGGATTTTCTCTTGGAAATAAGAATCTGGGAGGAATGTGAGAGGCAATCTTCGAGAAACGACCATTGGGAACATTACGAGTCAGGTCCCGCCGGTTTCTCAACCGTTGAATGGGAAAGAAGCCGTGAGTGATCGGAATCACGTCGCCTGGGCAAGCGTCCGGCAAAACCGGCGGGAGGGCGAGTTGGTCGTCGAAGGAGAGATACCTCTCTGGCTGGTGGGTTTGTGGGTGATTTTTCTATAATCTCTCATCCACGTTTTCACATGCATGTGATAAAATTCATATGCTTTTGCGTCCCCCAATTAAATTTCTTGTCCATTTCTGCTTGTTATCGTCTTACCATATGGGAGAAAAGGGTAAAAAGGAAATTATTTTGTTTGTTTTGAAGTCTAGCTGAATAAAAAGAGCAGCTTTATTCAATTTTCATTTGCTTCCGGAAAAGAAACAAGAAGGAAGAACAACAAGGACATGTTAAAATATTCAAATAATAAATTATGCATTCATCTAAAAAATAAAATTTTTAGAATAGTTAATAGTGATTCCATAAAATCTCAAATGGTAAAACTACAAGAAGTTGCGAGTTCAAATCTTTCAAACCCTTATTTATCTCCCCATTTGTATATTTCCATGCTTTAAACTAAGGCCAAAGTCTACCCCCGAAAACCACTCTGGTCACTAGATTCATTCCTTAAGATATTTTCCAAACACTAGAATAATTTAAATTGGGGGCCGCTAATCTACAATCTACAATTGACTCTGATACCATTTGTTAGATCATTACCAACTATTCTAAAACCTTTAACTTATTAAAAAAAGTAATTTAATAAATAAATACTCTATCACTCACACTAGTCTATTATTTTTTGCCTAGTACTATGTGACATCCTAAGTTAATCACTCAATGTATTATTCGCTTTGGCCGTCCTATACCAAGTCTCATGAATTATCCCTTTGGTGTATAGGCTGGCACTTTCCTAAAGGTCGCCCATTTTGGTAATGCTTTACCCTGAGCATGCTTAACTTTGGAATTTCAAAGCAAAATTTGTTGTTACATCAAAAGGTGCCTCCATGAATTCACTCCAATTTTCACACGCACGCACACACATATCCCAAACACGTTTTCCCCCTATGATGTGTGCAATTCAATTCATCCTATCACATTGCCCATCACATAAACTTGCTAAGAATCGCTCCTTATCTGAATCCTCTGACCCTGACAACTGCTCCCCGCCCTTATCAGACAGGGTCGTTACAGGTCCACCAGTTTCATTTATAGCATGCTAATTTTGGAATTTACTTCAACATTTAAATGATTTTCCTTTGACTTAATTGAAGAGGTTTCACCTGGAAAACAGTATGTGGGGAGAAATTTTTTCATTTTCGCAAAGAAGTCGCGAACTTACCTAGCACATAAGAAAAGGAAAGAAGAAGAAGTCACGAACTGTAAATTATTGGGATTTATCTTGACTACCTCTGGATACCATCCAGACAAAATCTTCAAAGAGTGTGATTTGTAATGTACCAATAGATGAAGATTACGTGTGGTCTTATATCTTTAAAAATTCTTCTTTCAGCTATTCCACCGTATTAAATAATTAGAAATACAACGTTAAAGGTTTTTTTATATACTGAAAGGAGTACAATATCATTGTTGACAATATAGTCTCGTGCATACTTATTATACATGACAAATGCATTGGAATCAGCTCCGGTGTTTTCTATTGGTTAGAGAGTCCTAATTAGTAGGTTTAATCACATGTAGAACGGAATTTTTCTAAGAAATGGTCCCGGTATGACGCATGTCGGAGACTACAACTTCCACCACCTCTTTGATGGCTACGCCATGGTGGCGAAGCTGCAGTTTGAGAACGGAAGATTAGAAAAACGTTTTTCTAATTAATTATTTTCCGTAAAATAAACGGAGTCAATGTAACAAGAATTTCTGTTCCTTTACTTCCGTTGCATGAAAAAGGCGACGAGCGTGGAGGTTCCTTTGTTCGTGGCAGTTCACTTGATCAGTGCATATGAAGAGACGGACGAAGACGAGCGAGCCGTCGCCACGATCGCCGACTGTTGCGAGCATTAGGGGGAAGCCACCATTCTCAACAAGCTCACCCTCCAAAACCTTCACTCCTTCGCAGGCCAAGACGTACTTCCCCAAATTAGGCATCTTTTTTCGTATACGGCTTTGGAATACGCGCACTCGTGAAATTGAGGTTTATTTATATTCGTTCGATTTATTGAAATATATAAAGAATGGAAACATTAGATACATAGAAGGAAAATCGAAACTGTGAGCAAATGTAAGAAAGAGCATAAAATCATGGAAAAATGACACAAATGATTTATGAACTTTGATGCAATATGTAATGTGTTTCCTATATTTTGAATTTATTCAATGTGGTTAGTGACTTTAGCTCAATTTATGGGGTAGTCCTTGAATTGTTAAAAAATATTTAATATAGAGATCATTGTGAAGAAATCAAAAGTTCAAGAACTACATTGCATAAATTAAAAGTTCAAGGATCACACATCATGCCAAGTTTAAGAATTATTTGTGTCATTATCCCTAGAATCGTAGCTCACAAACAGAAAAAAATTTTAAATAGAAATTGCACCATCACCTTCAAAATCATTCTGTAGCAGAATCCAAGTGTTATTTTTCAAACTATGGCCAATTTGCAAAACCCCGCTTGATTAACAGAGGAAGAGGGGTGCACTAATGGCCACTTTGCAGAATCAATATATTTACTTTCCTTTTCAAGTAAGCCTTGATATGGCGGCGATGGTGATGATGATGATGATGATGGTCAATTTGGGCAGGATTGGGAGGTTCACCATACCATCAGATGGGAATCCACATGGGAAGTTGAAGACAGCATTGGACCTAAGTGAACATGGGAGAGGCATCGACTTCAGCAAAATCAGCCCAGCCTTCCTGGGCAAAAGATACAGATTTGTCTATGCTTGTGGGGCCCAATGCCCTTGCAATTTCCCCAGCGCCCTCGTCAAGGTTTATATTCATGTCCCTAAAATTCATGCTTTTGTAGCATAAATTAGGATGTGGTAAGAGTGCTAGGGAGATATAGTTGTTGCGTTAATTTACTTGCAAATAGAAGTTGATTTGGAGTGATTTTCTTGATGAGACGTTGATGAAGTGAGAGGTTTCCGCAGGTCGATCTAGTGGAGAACAAGCGAAGAATTGGCACAAAGATGGGGCCGTGCCCTTGGAACCATTCTTCATTGCTAGGCCAGGGGCGACTGAGGAAGATGATGGTAAGAATTTAGAAAATCCAAATGCAACACATGCTCGTTATGCCTTCTGCGAGGACAAAACATTCAACACGTCTTTGCATCTTCTGAAGTGAGAGATGTCATGAATATCTCTCGGTCGAAATATCTCGCTAACAAATTTACAATATTCCATCACCCCACAATTGTGGAAAATGATTTTTCTTGAATAATTGCCTTTCTAGGGCCTCAAACTGTAGTTGACTCTCCTATTTTGCAAACTTTTGCGATAAAAAGAATTTCTCAATTCTCTTTTGCGAAGAACGGTGTGCTGGGGTTGCGCTTGCAGGTGTGGTGATCTCAATTATTAGTGAAAAAAATGGAGGTGGGTAAGGGTTGCTGCTTGATGGCTCCACTTTTAAGGAGATTGCCAGAGGAGCAAAGTTCCCCTGTAGCCTTCCTTATGGCTTCCATGGTTGCTGGGTCCCAAAGAAAGTAAAGATCTTCCATGAGGACGTTGGCTGAGAAGCGAAGATCATGGATGAAGTGGGAGTGATCGGTGTTCTATGCACGTAAAGCTTAAGATCTATGGAAATGATTCTTGCTGGTGTTGATGCAGATTTGAAGATGGCAAACATTTAAAGGTCGCTTTCCAAGATCGTCTTCAACCCATGTCTACGAAGAGCCAACTCCTAGCATCTGTCTCCAGCAAATTTCGCCGGCAAGATCTCCCTCGCATGAACATAATATTGCAGAAGAATTAGGAAAGACTCGACTATATCGTAACTTACTTAGTGCCGAAGGTCTGAATCACATGGAGGATCAAGCATGAGGCATGAAGCGTCTAAGGCAGAAACGAAGCATCTCCATTTGACCTTGAACCAACCAAATTTACTCTCTAAACTCCACTGAGTCTCTCGTAACTTACTTAGTGCCTAAGATCCGAATCACAAGGAGGATCAAGCATGAGGCATGAAGCGTGCTAAGGCAGAAATGGAGCATCTCCATGTGACCTTAAACCAACCAAATTTACTCTCTAAACTCTGCTGAGTCTCTCTCTCTCTCTCTCAGGTACTGCACAGACAAGAAAGAAAGAGGAGAAGAAACCCAGAATGAACCCAAATAAAGAAGCCCAAAACATTATAAAAGAAGAAACAGAGTCATGAAGCCAACAAGACGCAATGGATCTCTCTCAGGCAATACAATTAAACGCAAAAAAGCAGCATACAAGATTATAGTTGCGAGATGATTGTGGTTATTACTGTTGCTGATACTACACTGTAGAACAGTAACAACTTTGCCTTGACATGGAGCAGTTTGAGCTCACCTTCAAGTGGGCCAGCTTATGCCGAGTTCCGCTCTTGAACTTTTAGCCTCAGTTTCCTTCACCAGAGCAAGCGTGAAACTGGCATTGATGGCTCGAGTATTTTACTGGGTATATGAGAAATAGTTTTGCACCTGCAAAATCCTCCATTTAATGCTGAAAATCCCGAGGAGGTACAGAAAAAAATGCAGATTTCATCTCTTCCAGTCCATGAACAACGAATTGGCGTCATCTCATTCAAGGAAAATTCAGACATGAGTTTGTTGTTGTTGGAGTCTATTAACCGTCTACCTGCACTGAAACCCAACAGTATGCACAGGTTGATATTCTAGTAAAAAATGGTGCAATACAATGAAAGGAAGAAAGTAACTGATCGTAACTTTGAAAAAAACAAGGCACTGTCTCAACTGGAAAAGTTTTCTGCTTTTAAGAGGAGACAAGTTGACCCTAAGAGGTCAGTCAAGTCGGCGGTGGGGGAAAGGTGAGAAGGGGGGGGTGGGGGGTATGGGGCGCTAGATTTAGGAAGTGCCTAATTCAACCGTGCCTCAGATTTTTCAATCCAGAGACCTCTAAGCTAATTATACTCTTCACTGATCCTTAAGCAAAACAAAATGCTTGAGGCTACCAACAACAACTTGTGCCATATTCACCAATATGTCAATGCTTGACCTGGCAGTCCAAATTAAATTGATGAAGGCAGATAATTCAAAGTCGCAACAGCTCAGGGTCCAGGTGACAATCCAATGAAAGTACAATAATCAAAGCAAGGAGTCACCAAAGGCAGAGGAAACTGAAAAGAACTGGAAAAACAAAATAATGCTAACTCACCTATACCATTATTTACAGTCAGTCTTCTCTCCTCCCGCTGCTTCGATTGAATTGTCCAGTGATTCTCTCCTTCAGTTCCAACTTATATTTCCTTTAAAAGAATGCAATAAATTGCATCTTCAAAGCCAAAGGATCGGATTAATAGGAAAAGCTCATGTCTATGAGAGATTACTAGAATAGCAGGAAGAATAGTACATCAGCCAGCAGTACAATACAAAAAGCTACTATAAAATCAAGCCAGCACCTTTAAGCGCATGCATAAAAGCTACTATAAAATCAAGCCAGCACCTTTAAGCGCATGCATAAAAGCTACTATAAAATCAAGCCAGCACCTTCAAGCGCATGCATGAAGTAATATTACAGGAGCAGCTTGAATTTTGGTCAAATTCTGCCATCTTCAGACTCCAACTTCAGAATGGAGGAGGTTCCACAACATCTTCAGCACTATTATATAAATTGAAGCAACTGTAATCGGCTTGATCATGGTTACTGTTAACACTGTGAATGAAACTTGGACAACAGACCAAAACTGCCATTCTTGGTTTTCATCTAACCCTTCAATGATTAACAAATCATTTCTCAACCCTAATGCTTACTGATCCATAACCACAACCATCTTATTGAATATGAAAACTTTTCGTGCTAGCGTCATTCTAGTTATATTCAACAGAAGAAGAAAAAGGAAAAAGAGAGAAGATTCTTCAGACTGACATCCATGTCAAAGTACATCATAATTTGATTATACCTGGGGTAATTTTGAGATGCTCTAGAAAAAGTAAAGGCGATACAGAGCACGTAAAAGGAAATTTATGAATCACGATAGTTCTCGTACCAATATCACACAGCAGAGGCAAGAAAACTTATTTCCATCTGAAAAATGTATATAGTCAATTGCTTGTGCTTTGGTTCATAGAAAATGATGCATGTACACATGTCAGTGACAAATCGCAAGGCTCTCATACATTGCCGACATAAACTCTCTTTACCAATAAGAAAGATTTGAGCTCTTTCCTAATTTGAATTTAGGAAGTGTTCTGAGGAACTATTTCATTTAATTGCCAACCCAGAAAGAGGTGAAACAAGAACTGATCAAATGAGGATAAGAAAGAACCAATTTACAACAGCTTTACTGGACAAAAGAGCCAACATGTAATAACATATAAGGACATCCATGGAGATCAAAAAACTGTTTGAAGCGGTAGACAAACAGAAATTCTACATTTACCAATTTGCTTTCTAGGACTTCATTGTTCAAAGGATATAGATGCATGATAACGTCCGTGAACAACGAAGACTCAGGAATTTCTTTGATACAATCGCCAGTATCATTATGTCATTGTTTCTACCATTGAATCAGAGATGAAATGAATCAGTATGATGTAACATGCTTGATCTGGTTGATAGAAATGACTAAATGCTTAAGTAAAGAAATGTCACAAGTTCCCTGAAAACTCAAGGAAGAACTTCCTCAAATGTAATATACACTCTTCGAAAGAAACTCTTAAACTGGCTAAGATCATACTACAAAAACAGTCTTAAAAATTCCCACCTCGTGCCTAGAGAAAAACTGTGAAATTCGGTGAAAAATAAAAAGGAGTTGGCATATGTTCAAACTCCTCATGTAACTGAAAAGACAAACAGCTAATCTTTTTTTTACCATTTCAACCATGTAATGCTCAACGAAAACTTTTATCAACAAAGTTGTCAACTCTGCAAAGTCTTAGAGCATTTCATTATCCCGCAGAAAACAATTCATACATCCCAAGCACGCAAAAAGACAGGGGGCACTAACATAGGAAAGATTTACTATCACTTTATGCAGGTATATTGCAGACAAGGAGGAAAAGTCTGGCATATGGTACAGTTGCTTGCTCAGATACTTCAAAAAAGAAATCAGCATCGATATGGACTAGCAAATAAGCAAGTCAACTATGCTAACCTACGGAATCATGTTCCATCATTTCCAGTCAACACTACATAGTCTACAGATGTTCTCTCGCATTGCTTCCGGCATCCACATTATCAATCCTTTTGGAAGCACCATATTTTGCAGAGATTGGCATCCAAGCACCATCTGCTCTACATCATGCACATTAACACTGTAACAATTAGCCAAAACTAGAGTATCCAAACAAGAATGATTCTCAAAAGCGCGAATTCCAGCTCCACTAATCAGCTCACAGCCAGTTAAATCAATGGACGCCAAATTTTCACATTTCTCAGCAACCGCAAAGAGAGTGGTGTCAGATAGATTTATCAGCCACGCCAAATTTAGCTTCCTCAAGGATTTAATAGCAGCAATTGCAATTCCTCCATTATCAGTGACCTTCGGCCCGCAGTCTGCGATATTCAACTCCTCCAAACAGCAGAACCGTCGCAACACCGAAGCCCCACTGTCTGTAATCTGGTCACATTCCGCAAGAACCAACTTCTTCAGAGTCCTTGCCAAAGACCCACTCGCCAAATAAGCCAACCCGGCATCCGAAATCTTTGAGCAACCTTCCAAATTCAAGGTGCGAATACAATTCGCTCGCCCAATCGCCTCTAGAGACTGATCAGTAATCAAGCTGCACCAACCCAAATCCAAGGTCCTCAAATTCTTGGCACGCTCAACCAGTGACACAACCCCCACATCCTCAACATTCTTCCTCCTCCTCAACAGAACCTCCGACAACCTCGGGCACCCGCCCGCCAGCGCACACAGCCCATCGCTCCCCAAATCGTCGGCGCCCGAGCCCTCGCCGGAATCCCAGGACGCGTCCTGCGGCTGCTTGCGGCTGAGGTTCAAAGATTCGATCTTCAGGCACGTCCTCGCCACGAAATCGGCGTCGGAGTCCGTGAGCACCTTGGAGCACTCGAACTTCACCAAGTTCGGGAACCTGGGCAGGAAGCAACGCAGCAGATCGGGCTCAAGAACCCTAATCCCCTCCCGGCTCAGGCCCTCCACCCGCAGCCACTGCCTGCAGACTTCGGAGAACGACTTGCGGTCTGGGCTGGCGACCCTTTGGAGGATCAGGCTCAACTCGTCGAAACCCAGCACGGACATCCTCGGAGGGTTTCTCTTCTTTCCACTGTGTAAGCTCTTTCTTGGATTCTAGATGGCAGCAAGGTGAGCAGGAGCTCGGTTCTTATACCAGAAGAAGGAAGGGGGGGTTTCCTCTTCCTTTCCCGTTCGTAGTAATTTGAAAAGTTACCAAAAACATTACTCGGATTTTTCTTTCTGATTTAGCCGAACGTGATTAGAAAGACGACCCCCGACATCATTTCTCGGATTTTTCTTTTCTGATTCAGCGTACCTGATTAAAGTGTTTACCGTGATGGGTAGATCGTCATCGTCATCGTCGAGAGGGAAAAAGTGAAATCGGTCGTGTCTTGGATGAAAAGGATTTGGTCATTTTTGGCGCGTGCGGGAAGTGCTCTTGCCTTTTGGCGCCACCGCCCACGAGCCCTTTTCCGGACCGCCTCCCTTCGTGCATGCTCCATTCGGGAAAGTGGGCTTTCAATATCGCTCGGTTGAAATTTGGTCCCCTGCTGGTGTGAAACTCTGCGTCGGTGGCCGAGTGTTCATATGGATAGCTCGCGCAACCGGTGGGGCAGCAATGTGTTTGGCCTCGCCGAGGCACCCGCCCTAGACGGCGCGGTTCACTGCCTCTGCAAACTGTGGGTGCCATGTGCCCAAGAGTACCGGCAACTTCGGTGCTGGGACCTTTCTATTAGTTGTGGCTAAACTTTGCTCTTTGTTTCTATCTCTGTCCCTTTTGTTTTACTTGGCTTGCTGTTCTGACCGATGAGCGGTCTAAGAAAGTAATCTGGCAACATGGTAATTGCTACACATTGATACTAATTCGACCTGTTCCGTTGAATTGAACGAATAACATACTATGAATCTAGGCACTCCACTTTTAAAACGCAGATTCTCATATGATTCCTTCTTGTATTGTATTTTGAGGCACTCGAAGTACAGTTATACTTTACCATTTGGCTAAGTGGACAAGAAAGAGACACATATGTAGACAATCTCCCATTTGGCTAAGCATTTGGCTAAGTGGACAAGAAAGAGACACATATGTAGACAATCTCAATTGCAATGTGAGCAAACCTAAAGGATTTCCATATTTGATGATTCAACTCAACTACTAGTTATTCGTTTCTAATTGAGCCTCATGTATTGCCAACTCACATAATACAATGGATACGTATCAAGGAATCAAATGCAAAGTACATGGATTGGGGTATGTTGACGGTACTTGTTGCGAAACTGTAAAGTTGATGGATGACTCAACTCTAAGTTTTGGTCCCTAGATGTGCACAATTCCTCCCGGTAAATTGTAGAAGTGAATGGTGAAAGTCAGAAGGAGGGGGAATGGAAGAAAAGGCCAGGGAGAATTAAGTAGGAGTAATCAATTTCAAGGTGGATAAGTCTAAACCTAGAATTTGGAACTTACTTTGTTATAACCGATTCCCAATTTTTGGACTGCGAAACCTGCCCTATTTTCTTGGAACTTATTATGGAACCTACTCTATCGGTTCAGTTCCAAAGTCTATCTGAGAATCTTTTTTTTTTTTTTTTTCATTTTCTCCTTAGAAATTCCATTAAGTATAATCTCTCTCGGTTTGTTCTCATTCAACTCTTTGCATCACTCTCTCCAATCTCCACTCGAACACCCTATCTCTCTCACACCGACGGGCTACTCTCCTACTGCCACAAGATATGCTTTGTTTCCCTTGTTCTCTATTGGTAGCTCAAATGCCGTCGTCCTTCACCTTCTCCACTGCTCTACTCTTTCGGTGACTATTCATGTCCCCTCTTACCATTGCTCACCTCCATTCAGTCATTTCCCTTAGCTAAGGCCAGTTCGTCTCTCTCAGCTCCCATTTGGCAGTTTTCTCGATTATTGATTAACAAGATGGTTGAGATCTCTATGTTTTCATTTATGCTTAAGGCTATGGCTGATGTACCATCTCTCCGACTTGCCACCACCAGCATCTCCTCTACAATTCCCATATCCATTGCCACTAAATTGTCTCTCTTGTTAGGTCAATACTAATAGTAATACTCACCTTATTTTTTATGGAGAATCAGCTGGCAACACATGTCAACACAAAGATAAGTCGCAAATCGGAGTTGGCAAGCCTCAAAAGAAAGAGAGAGGTGGAGCTACCGAGCTAGGGTTGTTACAAGGAGAGAGAGACAAAGAGAGCTGATGACGAGAGAGATGGAGCTTGGGTTACTACGAGCACAGGTGGAAGTGGGAGAGTCGTGACCCAAGGGCGGCACTAGCCCAGGACCCACTACCAGGGCGCCACACTTAAGAATCCCTAACGACAGTGCTAGGATTTGAACTCCTCCCCTCCCGGATGAGGGTGAGAGCGCAAAGCCAGCATTGCTGCTGCGGGCGGTGCTTAGACAAAGGGAATGTTAAGGTTAGAATTAATGAGAAAAAAAAATTAGGGTTTTGGCTTTATAACTTATAAAATCAGTTCCAAAACCGATTCCATAACAAAGTGGTTCAATCCAATTTTGGGGTAGGTATTCACTCGAAACCAATTCCCAGACTGGTTCAAATGAAAACCAATTCCTAGACATAGTTTTCAAGCGGTTCAATCCAATTCCTGAATAGTATCGATCTAGTTGCATACCCCTAGAAATAAGGATGTTGGGTCTAGAGATTATTTCTCTTCTAGTTCCGACTTTAGTCTCCCGATAAAGAAAACTCAAATCTGAACGTCATTTATCCCTATTAATCTCATCATGCTCAGTGTCCATAAAATAACGTTCCCCTCCTATTAGCCCCTTAAATCCTAAGCATATCTCTAGTGAAACAAACTCTAGTTGTTCTTCTCACTATGATTCTCCTTATTCTTCTCTTCCTCCCGAAACTCAATCTATAAGCTCTCACCTTATGACAAACTTAACGCAATTCCAATATCGCTCCTCTTATGATCAATCCCTACACACTCATTTCCTCTCTCCAAATCTTTTATATGCCTCAGTGTCTCGCCTTTCCGCTCATGAATCTATCCATTCATCTAGTCATTTATCTAAAATTTATGGTAGTTCTGGGGCATAGAGAGTGCGGATTGAGTGTATGTTGTAGAGTTCCCACCTAAGGAGGAAGTTGGTGGGTTGGAGGAAGTGGAGGAAAAGGGGGATAGAGCCATTGTCTTATTCATTAGAGCTATGCAGAGACTATCACTGAGACAACTAGAAAGGGTTGTTGAAGGAGGCTGTAAAAGAAGAAATATGGAAGTTGAGTTTAAAGGTAAAAGTGTAGAAAGAAAAGGGTATGTAAGGAGGGCTAGAGAATATTGGGCTACTAAAAGGAGGAGAGACAAGAAGCCTTTACAATTGATGGACAAGGAGAACTTGATTGATATACCTATCCTAGATAATGTTATGTTTGCCAAAAATGGGTTTGGTGGCTAGCCTAATACAGCCACCCAAGGGCCACGATAGGCCTCTATTGGAACTGCCAAGGATCGGGGATGTCCTTGGTTGTTTGGTACCTTTTTTATCTCAACAAAACACATCATCCTAGCATCATTGTTTTGCTAGTAACGAAAGAATAAACAAATGAATGTTGGAAATGGTGAGAATGAGAATGAGATTCACTAATATGCTTTATGTTGATCCTATTGGGTTGAGTTGAGGATTGGTCCTTTGGTGAATATTAACTTACAAGTGGAAGTCCTTTGCGCTGATCCAAGTTTCATCGACACCTACATATAATGCTTTGGCTATGCTGCTGAATTTAGAGTTACTGGGGTGCATGCGAACCTTGAAACTTCAAGAAGACTCTGGCATTAGTTAAGAAGTATGGCTAGAATAAATGCTTCTTGCCCCTGGATGCGCATTGGAGATTTTAGTAATATTAAGGGCCTGGATAAGAAGAATGGTAGGATAGCTACTGTACTAGAAAATGATGGAAGACATTTTTTTTTTTTTTTGTCTGTCTTATTCTAATTATCTACTCACTCTTAGATTTTTGCTATACGTCGAACCCCATGCCTAAAACTAGACGCCCGTGCCCTAACTCCCTTGAAAAGAGGGGAATCTAACTCCCCACCTCCCTCTTCCCATGTAGGAGGGGTAGCCAATGGGTCAACTTCAGTGATTGGAGAAAAGACATTCAAAAGCTCATTTTTAAGATGGGAATGGTGGACACCGGTTATGAAGGGCAGGGCTTCAACCTTTCCATAGTTGGTTCTAATCACTGTCTTCTTCCATTTGATACTAATGACATCATTATTCCAGGAGTAACCATATAATAACACGATAGGGTTTTGAACTTTAAGAAATATGGGGTCTGTTTGTTCGAGTAAAATGATTTTTCACAAATCAATTCTCTAGACATTCGCAAGTCTGATTTGTTAAAATAATGAGTCAACAAAACACAATATACTGTTAAAGAAAATATACATGCTTAAAATTAAGAAAATGAATTTCTTAACTTGAATAAGGAAAAACCTTTTCCTAAAAAAATAATTTTCTGAAAAGTATCTTACTTTATAATGAAGTTTTCCTCGAAACAAACATATTATGTTTCACTGAAAACTTCATTATAAAGGAAAATATATTCAACGGAGATCATTTTCAATTTTCAAGGGAAATGCATAGTTTTCATTTCTTTAATGATTTAGGAAAAATGATTTCCTTTTCACCAAAAAGAGAAGCCATTTTCCCTTAATCTATGTAAAACATTTTCAGTAAATCAATTAGCGTTTTTCATCTCTCAAACACCCAAAAATAATTTTTCAAAAAATAGTTTTATTTCAAACAAGCGGACCTAAGTTAAGCGCTGGTTTGACACTCCTTTTTGACTCAAATTGTATGAAGTAGGTCCTTATTAATCCCCCAAGATATTGATGGTCTGCCTTTATGATCTTATTTATTGGCTTAACCTAATACAAAGAAGTTGACTCAGCTTATCATTTGACTACAACCCCCCCCCCCCCAAAAATAGATAAAAAAAAAAAAAAAAATACAAAAGTTAGACATCTGAGCAATGTAGGTAGCTTAACTCATGTGAATTATTTATTACCTCGAGGAAATTTTTATTAAGGTATGGTTTTGCAAATGAAACATTAGATCATAGGAGCTTATGCGGTATAATCACTTTAAAATGCTCGGGCAAAATTGAATTAACTCCATGTTAATACATAAAACCTCTTTATCTCTCAAATTTAATTGACACAGACCAGGCACAATCTTTCGGCCAAGTGGGTCTCACATAGAGCACTTACTTAGGTGCACAGGATTGCAAAAGGACCATATGCAGAGGCACTCTGATCGCACAACTGCTCTTGATCGCTAACTAAGTCTGAACACGGGTCGCCATCCCTTATACAACAAAGAGGAAACCTCAAATTGACAATTAAACAAAACCGGGACAAAAATTGACATGCAACTTGAGTTTAGTTGACATGGATTGGCACAATCTTTCAAAGTGGGTCTCACGTCAAGCACTTAGGCGAGTCGGTTTGCAATGACACCCCAATTGCACGACCGCTCTTGATTGCCGGATTGAGTCCAAACACCGGTCGCCATCTATTGTACGACAAAGGGAAAGCCCCAAAACGACGATTAATGAAAAATTAGGGCAAAAAATGACATGCGCCTTGATTTTAACCGACACGGAGTCGGCACAATCTTCCGCCCGAGCGGGTCTCCCATCAAGCACTTATTTAGGCGAGCACGATTGTGATGGACCGGATGCAGAGGCACCCTGACTGCCCGATTGAGTCCGAACACGGATCGCCATCTCTTATCCGACTAAAGAGAATATCCCAAAACGACAATTAAACGGAAAATCGGGGGGCAAAAAACGACATGCGCCTTGAGTTTTTGGGCCAAACGAATGTCGTCACAACACGACCATGTGGGGGGCGTGTGCGTTGTCTTCGATTTCACCATCTCCAAGCATTAAATTACAGCCAATCCATGATAAAGTCAGCTGTCCAAATCATTCGACTGTCAGTGTAATGCAAAGAACCATCTACGCCAATAATGTCAATTTATATAATTTTTTTTGTATTATAATACACCTGCTGGCTCGCGGCTGGCTTTCAAAAATTAAATAAAAATTCCATGGAGTTCGTCATCCACATGGGCAGTGGTATAATAGTAAATTTGAGCATGGACTCGTTCCTTAATTAATTTAATTATACTTGCATTATTATTTTGTTTTTTGTATAGCATTAATAGTAGTCTCTTCGTCTAGAAGTATTTTAGTGAATTAACCCATCTTGAGATTTAGAAAGAATGGATAAATTGTCCATATGTGGAAAGTTTCGTCTTGTTAATGTTTAATTGTCATTGAACATGTAAATTAACATGTGATTAACTATCGGTGTTCTCTGGATGGGAGACCCTTTCTTTTAAAATTTATTTAGCAAGAGTTTTGACTAATCGGGAAAAAAGAAAAGAAAAAAATGATGAACCTTTTTTAATAGCAACAAAAGTATATCATTTAAAGTTAATATCATTAAATATTCAAAATTGGTACTCTCATTAAAAACAATTTCCTAACAGATAAAACTTAGAGAACCTTCTCATTAAAAACAATTTCCCAATAGATAATTTTTGTCTCGAAAAAAATCTCAAATTGGGATCTCCATGATACATTTTTCTCAATCTAATTTTCTTATCCCACAAAATCTCCTATAGGTACCCTATAATACAATTACCTCGAACTATATTTTGTCTCAAATTTACCCAAATTTAGCATCGTTAGCATTCTATCAGATATCCCAACAACTATAAGATAAATATAATGTGAAGTGGAGGAAGATGGATCAAATTAGAAAATTTACATATATTCAAGCGTACACATTTTAATGAATGACAAATTTGGATTGAAGCATCAGTTTGAAGTTTTAAACTGGACAAAAATTAGTTGGGAAAATGTGTCGTGATTACAAGTTCGAGAGTTTTTGTGAAAAGAAAATTAATTTAAATTAAATTTGTCCTAAGGAACGAGGTTCGTTAGAGAAAAATGTGCCATGAAGTACGTTTTGAGGATTTTTTATATTTTTATTTATTGTACCACCCCCCTTTGCTACAACCCACGAACTTTATTTGCCAAAGTGAGCCGACACTACAGTGAAAGGGGAAGCTTCCCATCCTCTTTTGTCGCGTCCAAGAACTGATAATAGGACGCATACATAATATACATAATATTTATATAATGATTAGAATGAGTTTAATAATGATTTTACCTTTTCTTTACGTAAAATAGAAAAAATCAAATAGGAGCTGATGATGTCCCTGGAAATTGACTGTTTCTCTTGCTTCTTTCTTTGACCTCTTGCTTTGCTTATAGCTGAAGGCTCTTGACCTTTTGATACATCCCTTTGTCTCTTAATTAATCCCTGTCTCTCTCCCTCTTTCAACTCCATTTCATTAATTAATTTTTATTTAAATTCGAATAATTCTTTTTTTATTAATTTGTGGAGTGTGCTCTAGCGTTCTTTGCCTTTTGGTCCCCACCAATCATGGGGGTTTTTTACAATTGCCAAACCAGCCTAAAGCCCTGATTTTCCAGCTTTCATTCCACTCTTGATGCCCCCTTAAAGTCCTTGCACATGAGAGAGTTAGTTGGTGACTTCACTCATTCTCTTCACCTTACCACCACCATTCTTGGTAATTGCCCTAAGTAAAAATAAGAGACTCTTCGAGTATCTTAAATTACATGTTATCTCGCTTTTAGCTGAATTTGTAATTTTTTTTTTGTCGGTTCTACTCTACTCCTATTCTAACTCTCACTCTCATACTTTTGTCTTATCTCATTGTAGGGCATGGGAGTTGAAACCCATTTCTGAAATTAATTCGTTCCCATCACAACCCTCCTTGAATTTGTAATTCAAGAGTCACCTGGTTGCTCCTGATTCAGCAATCATTAATCGTTCTCAAGCGAATATCGGCGATCAACATGACCTTTTCTGAACGAACGTCGGATTGTATATTTTTTATCTTCAATATTCAATGGATATTTATTGCGTGCCTGATTTTCATATTCACTTGCCGTAAATTTGGCCAATTGGATGGATATAGGAAGATGAATCGTTCAATGTGGTATTGTTCCCTTGTATCCGAAGCTGCACCATCTCTCTCATCATGAGGGGACTATTAACTTATTTTTTCATGGGAGGTAGTACTTGGCGAGAGGTGATGACAGCTTCTTGACAAAGACAAGAGTTTAAGGGAAATTAAGCAATTCATTAAGAGATGTGTTTGACTGTGATTTATTACCTAATCCAGTGTGGTAATGGGTCAAGAGAGTTGCTTTTGTTTCTTGATGATGTAAGGCGGTTCATTTATAAAGTTACTTCGTATTTTAATGTAACTTTGATGATAAGACACTTCACTATATTAAATGAGTTTGAATAATCTTAAGTGAAATGGAAAATTGAATAGGAGCCTTATCTCGAGTGAAATGAAAAATTGAATGGGAACCTTTCACCATCAAGGAAATTAATACAATGGGGATTTTGACAAAATCAAAATTCAAAATAATTTGGAGGAATCAATCAACACCGTTCAAATCACTCTTTCTTTTTTTTTTTTTTTTTTTTAATCCCAATTTCCTACGCTCGGAAAAGAACTTTCATGCAAGTTAACAATGAATAGTTTATGAATTAGTTGGACAAGCTTGAAAGCAACCTCGTTTTTGCTTTTTGCCCGTTCGCTTTGAGTTATTGACGTGGGGGCTTATTTGGTAAAAGGGCATTCAATCAACGTCAAACGTCAAAATTCAATGCGGTAGAGATGCAATTTCAACAATCTAATGAAAATTAAAAATAATAAATTGAGAAAGGGTAATTCCACCAGTGGAGAGAGCAAACAATTTGGTCGCACAAAACGATAAAGAAAAGTGAGAAAGTCAAATTATCCACCTTCTGCCGTAATCCATATTATTATTAAAAATTTAAAAGAATTAAAAACACAATGTATCATCTTATATATATCCCTATTAATTATTGAATAGTTCTAGATGTAAAAGTCAAACCGGAGGAATGTGACATTTGAAAAAAAGAAAAAGAGTAAATGATAAAAAAGAAATTAAATATCTTCTCATTGGAACTGGATTTGAACCTTTGTTTATTTAATTCTCCGGATGCTTGAGACTTAAGTGGGATTTTGGGATGGATTATTGAGTTAGACTCCGAGAGTTTATGTCTAAATAGTGGCTTGCGATGAGATCTCACCGTAAGAGGGTCGTGTGATCCCTTGAATGATGATCGCGGTTCCTCGATCATTAAAAAAAAAAAATCAAATTTCTGTGTGACTCAATCTGTCCTATCCTTTCACCAAAAAAAGAAAAAAAACTTTTTTAATTAAATTAATAATCTAAATTTGATATCAGGGGGCGAAATTCCAAAAACGCCCTCGCTCATCTCCATCTTCCTCCCCCCTTCTCTTTCTCTCTCTACACCTGCTCTGCTGTGTGTAAATAGTCCACCTTCCTTCCTCTCTCTCTCTCTCTCTCTCTGCATCCAGCAATGGCTCACCTCTTCAGAGATCTCTCTCTGGGCCACTCCAAGAGGGAGCACGCCAAGCCCCTCCCCTCTCCGCCCCCGCCCCTTACGCCGCCGCCGCCGCCCCCGCCGCCGCATTGCCCTCCCCGCTCGGCCAGCTCGACGCCGCCCGCCTCACCGACGCCGACCTCCGCCTCACCGCCTTCGAGATCTTCGCCGCCGCGTGCCGCACCTCCGCCTCCAAGCCCCTCGCCCACGCCCACGCCTCCTCCGCCGCCGCCGCCGCGGCCCACTCCGACTCGCCGCCGGCGGCCCACGGCAACGCGTCGAACTCCCGGGCTCCCCGGCGCTGCAGCGATCGATCACCTCGGCCGCCGCCAGCAAGATGAAGAAGGCGCTGGGGCTGAAATCCCCCGGCTCGGGCTCGGGCTCCAGGAGGAGCCCCGGGTCGGGCTCGGGCCCCGGGAAGCCGAAGAAGCCGGTGACAGTGGGTGAGCTGATGAGGAACCAGATGAGGGTCCCGGAGAGCGTGGATTCTAGGGTCCGGAGAGCGCTTCTGAGGATATCTGCTGGGCAGGTGAATTTTGGGTTTTTCGAAATTTCGGTGATTTCCTCTAAATGTGTGCTCGTGGGTGATGAATGATGTGTAAATTATGTTTTTCAGCGGCTGATTTGAGTGTGATTGTGCTTAATTGGGTTGATCTGGTGTTGGGTGTCTTTCGTGGTAGGATGGAGTTTTGATGGTTTTTGTATGATTTGGTCAAATCACAGTGATAATTTCGAATTAGCGAATTCGGCGTGATGGAGATCGTTGGTTACTATCCCATGCTACTTATGTAGTTGTCGAATATTGAATATGATGATCTGGTGTCGGTTTAAGAGTTCATGGATTTTGATTTGATGGTTTTTGTACTTTGATCTTTTGAAGGGAATCGAGTTTTCGCAGAAAGACTCAATTTTGCATTGTGCAAGACAGAATGGTGTGACGGGCTTGGTTCTGTATTCGGTTCCAGCAAGCATCCTATTTTGACAAACTAGAAGACGGTTTTTTTTTCTCTCACTGTGAATTCGTGTATTTCATCAGTTTTCTCTGAACATTCTTGCTTACTTTTTCATTTACTTAGGTACTAATTATTATTTTGTGTAATGTAGGCTTAGCTACTGTTCAAGGAAAAAAAAAGATAGTTTAACCGAATAAGAGTTGAAAATTCTTGTCCTATGTGGTGGCGTTTACCAAATACCTTCTTATTTACTTCTAGTCTGTCTTGACTTTGTCCTCTTTTTATTTATTTATTTATTGGAAGATAATTTGCTTCACATGTGCTCCTTTGGTAATTGATCAATTGTTTAGCTTCCGTTGCTTGGCTGTTATGGTGTGATTCTGTGGGCATGATAATAGCTCATAATTTCTGGTACTTGGCGACAATTTATTTCCATCCCTTTCATCTTGATTTCCTTTCCTTGAGAGGGACATGTGTGCACATGCATATCTATGATTATAGGGCGTATTTTTCAAATGATATATGGGACAACTCTTTTCCATCCATATTTCGATGTGACCAGCAACAAACTCATATATTCAAGCATCTATTTCTGTTGCAGGTCGGACGGCGGATTGAATCAGTGGTCGTACCATTAGAATTATTGCAGCAGCTCAAAAATTCGGATTTTACTGATCAACAAGAATATGATGCCTGGCAGAAGAGAACCCTAAAAGTTCTTGAAGCTGGTCTCCTTATTTATCCCCGTGTTCCCCTGGACAAGTCAAACATGACTGCACAGCGTCTCCGACAAATAATTAATGCAGCATTTGATAGGCCCTTAGAAACAGGGAGGAATAATGAATCTATGCAAGTTCTTCGTAGCGCTGTGACTTCTCTTGCTGCAAGAACCGTTGATGGGTCTCTTGATTCTTGTCACTGGGCAGATGGGATTCCTCTAAATCTTCGACTGTATGAAATGCTTCTAGAAGCTTGCTTTGATGTTAATGATGAAACTTCTATCATCGAGGAATTTGATGAGCTTATGGAGCAGATAAAAAAGACATGGGGAATCCTTGGAATCAACCAAATGCTGCACAATGTTTGCTTTACATGGGTTCTTTTTCACCGTTTTGTGGCAACTGGACAGGTGGAAATGGACTTGCTTTATGCTGCTGATAGTGAGCTTGCTGAAGTTGCTAAAGATGCCAAAGCAACAAAGGATCCGGAGTATTCCAAGATTTTGAGCTCTACATTGACATCAATATTAGGCTGGGCAGAGAAAAGACTTCTTGCTTATCATGACACATTTGATAGTGGTAACATTGAGGCGATGCAGGGTATTGTTTCTCTTGGTGTCGTGGCGGCTAAAATTTTAGTTGAAGATATTTCAAATGAGTATCGCCGGAGGAGGAAAGCCGAGGTTGATGTAGCTCGCAGCAGGATCGATACTTACATTAGGTCATCATTGCGCACTGCTTTTGCTCAGGCAAGTTTCATAAATTGTAATCTGCTTCAGGGCATGTCCAATATATAGAAGGCTGATATTTGATTAAAATCTATCATCTTTCATTGCTCTAAAGCTATACCATAATGTAACCTGACATGGCAGGGAGACATTGAACTTAAGTTCAGGATACTTTTACCACACATGCTTGAGATGCTGGCTGTTTGATATTGACGAAATTTGTTGTATCGATCATAAGAGGAAGTTATACAGAATCTAATTGTCTGTCCCTTGGAAGCAAGAGATATTGATGCTTAAAAAAAAAAAAGTAGGACGAAAGAAAATCTTCGTATTGCTTTATAATTAATCATTTGACTTGTAGGGCTGTATTCTCATGCATCTGTGACATGAATTGTGTTGATTCTGTTGCAGAGAATGGAGAAAGCAGATTCAAGCAGGAGAGCCTCAAAAGGGCATTCTAATCCTCTTCCAGTGCTTGCTATCCTTGCGAAAGATGTGGGTGAACTGGCACTTAATGAGAAGGACATTTTCAGTCCCATACTGAAGAAGTGGCATCCTTTTGCAGCAGGGGTTGCGGTTGCCACACTTCATGCTTGTTATGGAAATGAGCTAAAGCAATTCATATCTGGTTTAACTGAGTTGACACCAGATGCTGTTCTGGTGCTGAGAGCAGCGGATAAGCTGGAAAAGGATCTGGTGCAAATTGCTGTGGAAGATTCTGTGGACTGTGATGATGGTGGGAAGGCAATAATCCGAGAGATGCCTCCTTTTGAGGCTGAGGCGGCAATAGCCAATCTGGTCAAAGCATGGATCAAGACAAGAATAGACAGATTGAAGGAATGGGTAGATAGGAATTTGCAACAAGAGGTATGCTTTGCGGTTTGGATCAATCTTGTAGGATGCTAGGTCTGCTATCAGTAATGATAAATCTTGACTTTACAATGTTCATTTGAATGGCAAGATGCTGCTTACTTCAATATTGCTGCAATCTTGTGAGATCACTGCTTGGTAGAAGATATGACATGCTGTTGCTATGTGAAGCAGTACTTCATTAATGTTTCTCCTACTCTATATAGGTTAATTTTAATATGTCTTGTCAATCTCATGTTGGTGGCTTATGAAAAGGTGCTTTGCCATTGCCTTATAATTCAATCTCATTTGAGTGGTTAGATTTGATAGTTTTGTCAATCTCTTAGAAGCGTAAATGTATAATAACTACCAAGTGATCACAACTTTCCTAAGTCCCTTCCCAACCCTTCCCTCTGGTACCCGTAAAAGGGGAGACAGGGAGTGTTGATGGATGCATTTAATTACTGTTAGGATCATGTGATCTATTATTGTAGATTATCACGAGGATTTTGAACCTCATATATGTGTATATAGAGTTTTCAAAGTAAAAGAGTCGTGAACCTAACTCCCTTGCCTACCCTCCCATCTGGCACCTATAATAGGGGAAACAATGAAGTGTTGATGGATATTTGTCTATTTCTCTGTTAGAATCGCGTGTTTTATTATCGCAGAGTTATCACAAGCATTTTAAACCTCATATACATGCATTAGATTTTTCCCCTACTAATTGGTTCCTGCTATACACTGAAATTTCAACATTGGCATTCTTTCATTCTCATGCACTTTTCATCTTCTAATGTCATTTTTTTCCTTGCTTTCTGATGATGATGTAGACATGGACTCCACAAGCAAATAAAGAGGAATTGGCTCCTTCTGCTGTTGAAGTGCTGCGGATAATAGATGAAACTTTAGATGCATATTTCCAGCTTCCGATACCGATGCATCCGGCACTGCTTCCTGACTTGATGACTGGCCTTGACAAATCTCTTCAGTATTATGTAACCAAGGCAAAATCTGGATGCGGTCAGTCAACCTCAAGTTCATAAATAACTTGTTCTTTATTATTAGGATATATCATAACATGACCATTGTCTTCAATTTTTCCTTAGGATCGAGAAATACATATGTTCCCACAATGCCAGCACTAACCAGATGTAGTGTGGGATCCAAGTTTCAAGGATTTGGCAAGAAGAAAGACAAGTCACCGAGTATCCAGAAGAGGAACTCTCAGGTTGCGACAATGAATGGTGACAAATCTTTTGGAGTTTCTCAGCTATGTCTTCGTGTAAATACCTTGCAGCAAATATGGCTAGAGTTGGAGGTAGTGGAAAAAAGAGTAATCACCCATCTAAGGAACTCTGAGTCCGCTAATACAGAGGATTTTTCAAATGGTCTAGGGAAGAAATTTGAACTCTCGCCTCCTGCCTGTTTGGAGGGTATCCAACAGCTTTGTGAAGCGGTTGCCTACAAAATCGTATTCCATGATCTAAGCCATGTCCTTTGGGATGGTCTTTATCTAGGTGAAGTTTCATCTTCAAGAATCGAGCCATTCCTTCAAGAGCTGGAGAAATACTTGATGATCATCGCAGACACTGTGCATGAAAGAGTTCGGACACGCATTATAACATGTGTTATGAAAGCTTCTTTTGATGGGTTCTTGTTAGTATTGCTTGCTGGAGGTCCATCTCGTGCTTTCTCTAAGCAGGAGTCACCAATAATAGAGGACGATTTCAAAGCTCTGAAGGACTTGTTCTGGGCAAACGGAGATGGTTTACCTGCTGAATTGATTGATAAGGCTTCTGCCACTGCAAGAAGCATTCTACCTCTTTTCCGAACAGATACAGAGTCTCTTATTGAGCGTTTCAGGCGCAACACTCTCGAGACTTATGGGTCTTCTGCTAAGTCTAGGCTTCCACTACCAGCAACATCAGGGCAGTGGAACCCCACTGAACCAAACACAATTCTTCGTGTTCTGTGCTGCCGAAACGATGAATTAGCTTCCAAGTTTCTGAAGAAAACCTATAATCTTCCAAAGAAACTCTAGTTGCCAAAAGTCCAGTGCAAGAAGTTTAAGCCCGGTCTTTCTATGAACAGGTGGCAGACCGAAGAGCATGCCTCTATTGCTGCAATCATGGCTTCACTTGACTGTGGCTCGAGTCCCATCCTTCGTGCTTGAGCAAGCAGATGAGTTACTTTCTGAAGGTAGCTTTGTATGTTAGAGAAGAAGTGCACTTGTTCAGGCGCGGTGGCTGTTTTGCCCAATTCAACCGGGAGCACTGAGGACTGACCTGGGGGAGGCTACTATGGAAGGTGGGGTTGGCTTATTCTTTAATATTCATTCTTGTGTAAGTTAAATTAAAAAAGAAAAAAAGAGTTGTATCCTTTTGGTGCCCTTTTCTATCTAGCCTACTCCATTTTAGCATTTATTTTCTGCGTTAAGCGATTTTACCTGTATAAGATAAAGACATGTATGGATTAGGTGCTTGTTACTGATATGTATGTAAAGCAGCTTTTGGATATCCTTGATGTGAAGACTAGAAACATTTTACTTGGTGATGGTAAATATGAATGCCTTTATTTTCAAACTTATGTTCAAATGACACATTTGAATTTGCTGTCCTAGTTGTATCTTATGTGTGATTATTAACGTTAAAAAAAATCATGAATTTCACATTGATTTTGCTCCAAATTCCAAGCATTCTAATTGCTTGCCTGAAATGATTATAACATTGAGTTTAACTGCAGTCTCACTCTTATTAAATGGCTGGTCCTTGAACTTCGATGCACCTACCTACTAAATGCTTGTGAAATGGAGAAAAATATTCATATTTTAATTGATTCGGCAAGACCGAGTGGAATTAAATTTTCTAATCACAACAAGTACACTAAAAGGTGACCAAAGCATTTCCGAGCCTCTTAAGTCGCACGATCGAATTGGACATCTTAAGGACCTTTGAAGCTGACGACTCTGCTAATTTGCATTGAGCAATTAAAAGTTACCAATCAAATTATGAAATTTATCAATACGAATTTAAAATATGTATATCCAATCAGTGGATAGGCTTCTTTGAACTCAACTAAATCCCAAGATTCGTATGTTCTTTTCAAGCTTGCCTAGGGAGAAAGCATGGATGATATTGCCAACATGGGCGATATACATTTTTACGTACATAAACATATAATCTTATAGAGATATCAAAATATAAATGGAAAGCTATCCATTATCAGGGAAAATGATGAGAAATTCTATTTATTCAAAAGTAAATTCACATTTGTCATAAAAATGGTAGGCGGGATTGGGCTCGAGAGAACTGTCCAAGCCCGTCGGCCCGCCAGTTCGACTGGGCACGTAGAAACCGAAAAAACGAATTGTTGGCAAGTTTGTTTTCGATGTCTGGGACTTCAGTCTTTCTTCACCTTCGACCTGCGATCTCTTCCACTTTCGGTTTGATCATTAACTGTCCGTCGCTGATTACTGTCGACAGCCTCGCAAGAGGAATCAAATGGTGGGCTCTTCTGCTCAGCCAAAGGTAAAAGCATCCAAAGTGTTTTTGGTCCTGTGAAATTCCATGAAGGTGAAGCAAGAGCCGGTCCCCGCAAAAAAGATGGTGTCTTTCTTCATAACCAAGCGTTCATTAGTTCCAAGGGAGCGAAAAGCATTAAACTTTTTAGACAAAACTGAATTGGGTTGCGTGCACATCCTTAGCAAAATGGACAAAGCTTTCGTTTTTTTGGTTATAATTTGTTCCTTTTTTTTTGGGTGTATCTGATAGTGATTAATGATTATAGAATTGTCATGTTGGAGCAGCAACAGAAGCAAGGGGAAGAATGGTTGGGATTGAGTTTCAGACCCCAGAATTACATTCCAGGGCTTGTGATTGGTTTCATTCTTGGGTGGTTCGTGGATTTGACAAAGCCTGCCAAAAACCCTGTTAGAAGGAGAAATCTTTTGCCCGGAAAGCACAAGGAGGTGTCCTTGGTCTCGAGTGGCGGCAGGCAAGAGCTTAAGATGGTAACGATTTGGGTTTTCTAGTGATCAGCCGTTGTTGCAACAGCTTCTCTTTGTTTCGGCTAAAAATTCTAGTAATTTAGTCTCTTAAAGCTAAAGATTATCAAAGTCTTCGATACATCTGGAAGTCGATTAAAGGAGATTCTGACATCCTGGTCACCAAGCTTGAAAGATACAGAATTGCTGCTTAACATATTATTTCATTAGAAGAATTTCCTGAGTTTTTTTTAAGGAGGGAGGCGAGGGAATTGCTTCTTTTTTGTTTGTTGAAGAAGGAAAAGGAAAATTGGAGATACTGAGAGAACTTATATTAGCTCGGAGATTGGTCTGTACGTAGTCTGCTCTAATTTGGATGAAACACTTGTGGTAGGTTCTGGTTGTTAGGCAAGATTTGAAGATGGGACCAGGAAAAGTGGCATCTCAATGTGCTCGTGAGTTAACCTTAATTTCACAGAATGCTGGAAAAATTGACTTGTGCTCCTTCAGATGATGTTATTGAAACTTTAATACGGTTGTTTCTTTTGTTTTTCTGTCTAATTTGTAGATGCTGCCTTGGGGATGTATGCGGAACTGATGCGGAGGTTGGTTGTGAAGAATTTCCTTCATGGAGAATTGCTTCCAAATGACAACTCTATTTTTGTTCAATGTGAGCGAGTTGAGTTTATTGATTCATTCTCTTCTGCAGCAATCAGTTTCTTTTAAGACAGTGGGAGCAATGCGGGCAGCCCAAGATCGTCTGTACATGCAAGAATCAACAAGAAATGTAAGCAGGTGAATTTTTCTCTCATACTGAAAAGACTGCACTTATAAGCTGGAGCTATTCCATATTGGGGTTTGCTCTTCACCAGGAATCAGCTAAGAGAAGCTGCTGAGAGCGCTGGCCTTCCAACTTTTGTAGTCACTGATGCTGGAAGAACTCAGGTATGCATATGCATGTCCTTGCTTATGGCACATCTAAGAACCTTTCTTAATAACCTGCTTCATGATGGCAACTGCAAAAAATTTAGAAAGACAGGGTCAGCATATGGATGTACTCAAAAGGTTGTACTACTGTTGTCATATTATTCGATAGTTTCCATTCCTTTTAGTTTTTGATGTTTTCTCAGGTAGGGTATTTGATATAAAGGATCTTGCTTAGAAAGTGATGGTGGGCCAGCGGAGTTGTTCAATTTCACCGTTATGCATTTGTCCCTTCTATGTTCAGAATTTTGATTTTCTTATTTCTTGCTTATTTTTTCTTGAAGTTTTTTCTTGTTTTTTTGGGAGTCTAATGCCCTCTATTTTAAGGAATATAGCTGAGTTGCTGAATCTAGATACCTTCAAATTTATCTGCTAGTTTGGACATAGGCAAGAGAAGTGAAGGTTGCCTATGATTGTTCCATGCCTTTTATCCTCAATAGAAGAAAGGAAGCAAATACAAGGTTGTGCAGAAGCACTTTAATTTGGGACTTATCGTGACTCTTTTGTGATTCTGATGTTCTGAAGTTGGTTAAACTAATTACTTCAAGCTTATAACATTGCGTTGCTTGCAACTTAATTTTCATACTGGATTATAGTTTATCTCCATCGAAGATGGTATACGAATCAGGTCCTCATCACCATATGTTGTTCAGGTAGCCGCTGGTTCAAGGACTGTGCTTGCGATAGGACCTGGTATGCTCATCCATTCCATCCTTAAAGCTCTCCTTTTTCCATGGCATTCTAAGCTGTTTTTATGCTGGGCATATGGCATAGGAAGCAATTGGGACCACTTTCCATACGATTAAAATTTCAAAATCGAGAATGTGGAATTGATAAAAGTTAAGATTCCAGAGACTAGCCTGCTTTCTTCCTTTTTGTCACTCTGTGTATTTGTTGCTGAGTCTGAGCAGGACCAAAGACATCGGTTGATTTGATTACTGGAAAATTGCGCCTTCTTTGATGTACTGAAGAACGAAGGCATGCACAACTAATTCCCTGACTCATTGGCTGATTCAATCATCACTCCATTATGGTCCTGAGGTTCTGATCCATGTCACAGGCGTAGGTCATGATAGTACGATTCTTGGCTAACCTCCATCAGTCCATACCATTTTGTTCTGCACATGAATTTGTAACGGCCAGTCGACTTAAACTTCTATCTGTTGGTTAGAAATTGATATGAAAATATGCTTTGACAAGTACTTCCTTCAATGTATATGCTTGAGGGTCTTGAATGTGAAGTTGTGAGTGATGCAATTAGCCAGTCACTCATTAGAGGAAAATATTGCATTGCCCTGAGCTTGGCCCTTAGGGGCTGGGGCTCGATTAAAATGGTCCTGCTCTCGTGAACGAGGTGCAACTGCTGGTGGAGGACGAAATCCACCAACTCTGATCTAGAGCTGATCACCATGCCGGATACACCCGTCCACCATTCATGTAGGCTTCGCCGGCATATGAATTCGCTAGGATAGGTAGGGCTGGACTGGGCTGCGTTAGGTTCTCCTTATTTAGAGATCGTGACTAGGTGTGTCCGAATCAGTGATTACCTTTACTTGGCTGCTCAAGCACGAAGTTTTCTATGTACCTTCTTGGCTCTGTCGATATTTTGCAGTTAATGAAGCCGACTCGAGCAAGAGAGACTAGGCGTGACCTCGGCGTGACCTCGGGCTTCTGGCTGCCCTTACGGTTCGGCCGAAGGAGGGGCTTCGGCCTAATCATGTCCAAGCCCATCCTAGCTAGGATCAGCTTTCGTAGGCCCTAACCTGAGGTGGGAGAGAGAATTGCATATTACGCAGCATAAATTTTAAAAGGGCCTGCAATATGATTGAGAGCCATAAAAAAAAGGAAGAGCGCATGGAAGCGGTCATTGTGGTATCAAATTATGTAAATTGAGGTGAGCTTTCAAAATTTCACGCTCTTAATCATAGAGTATCTCGTACCTCAAGGTTTCTTTGAATGTATCTTTGAATGTATCGATCTGTTTGTTCCGTTTTTTTCTCTCCTAGAAATCCCCGATGATAAGGACTTATAGAGGTTCCAAAAGCGTGAATAAAGTGAGCATAAAAAGAGAAATTTAACTGTGTTTTAGCCCTGCCTAGCAAAAACATATATATGAAAAACGGAACTGTATTTTAGCCCACTGATTCGTAGAAACGCTTTAACCCAGCAATGTTAGTTGGCTTTGAAGTTGTCTCTAATCCAACCCTCTAAGAAATGGCCAAAAAAGCAAAAAGGGGTCTCTCAACTCGTCTTACTCGAATGGGTTCCCGTTGTGGCCCTTTGCACTAGCTGAGCTTCTCCGAGGGCCGGACATTTGAGCGTTATGTTTGTCTTGGTGTCTTCTCAGGGGTACCGTCTTGCCTCTGGACTTGAGGAATAACTTGGTCTCACAGATCCACGACATTTATTATAGGGGTTGCCTCTAGTAGGGAAGGCGGCCCATCGTCGTCCATGCATTTCCGAATAATCATCTAGTTACTGTGCCTCGATATTGTTGTCAAGGAACCTTATCGTTGCTTGGCACGTTGGGAGGTCCTTGCATCCCAAGGGAGCAAAGGACTTAAAAGTGCCACTACCTATAAAACACCAACACTTTTTGAGAGCGTTCATATCGTATCGAACACTTTGACACGTCTCCGATACTTTTCAACACTAGATCAAAATGTGTCAGAAAATTCGATACTTGGTTAACTCTCTCAGCATTCTTCGACACTTGAGTCTGAAAGTCTGACATGTGAGTTTGGAATTTTGACACGTAATTCGAACATACACGGGTCAATTTTAAAATTTTTTACTAAATGAAGGGTCATAAAAAATAATAAAAGGGGAAAGAAGAAAAATCTAGTTTTCTCTTCTCTTCCAATTTTCACTTCCGATTACATACAATTTACCCCTCAAGTTTTTTCTCTCCTCTTCCAATATGCTCTAACACACGAGTCTAGAATGTAGATTGTTTTTTTTTTCTCCAAAGTTTTAAGGATTATTGAAATAGAATTGAATTTGTTAGATCAAAACAATGAATGATATTAACAAATGGTGAATTAATATTTTTAGTGTAAATTCATTTTATGTTCTTTTTTATTATTTATTTATTTGTAAATTTGAATCAAATTGATTTGATTTCATAAAATGTAATTTATCATATATAAATATATATTTAATATACAACGTATCTCAATGTGTCAAAATTTTCTACTTGTCGCGACCTAATTTTTCTGGTGCACCACCTAAAACTAGGTTAATGGACTGCTAAGTTTTTAAACTTAGCTCGGGCTCTCCCAAGCCCATACTAATTCGCGACTTAAGTCTAAATTTTTAAACATGCAAATGATTATTATCTAGGAGTCGCCACTAATCGGTTTACGGTAGGTCGATTAGACACCTAAGTAAAATAAATGGAGATTTATTTTACTCCTACGAACCAGAGACTAAGGGTACGGGGACTTGGTTATACTAGACTTATCTAATGCCTTTTCGGTACCATTTCTTTTTAATTTTTAAAATATTTTGCAGGCAGTTTAGATTTATTTTAACCTAAATTACTATCATGTAGGTATGGTGACCACACGGATGTTCATCCACTATTAAACACTCAAATAAAATAAATAAATAATTAAATTGCATCACACAAAGCCAACAATCAATTTTTTTGAGTTTTCTTGAAATTAGAATTCTTTTATAAAAATGCACTTTTTAACTAAATGACTTAATCTTATTAATATGCAAATTCTAATTAAATGGGCCTAATATGCAAACTAGTTATTATGCACCTCATGACCTAACTTTACTAATGAATAAATTCTGATTAAATGATCCTATTATGCGAACTAATTAACATGCACCTAGTATTTTTTTATTTTTTATTGAAATTCGGAATTAATAAAAACCTTAATCAAACTATCTAAAAATGGATAATTTTCTAATTTATTCTTAAATCCTATCATATCTTAAAAAATTACTTTAAAAAAAAAAAGAGATTTAAGATGTGCGAACATTATCTAAAACCCTAAAAAAAGTTATTTAGTTTCAAACCTAACTTATTTCTAAAAATGCAATCCTAAAAATGTAATCCTAAGAAAATTCTAATTTTCTAAACCTACACCTATATGCTCATGCAGAATTTTTGATTTTTTTGATTTTTTGATTTTTTATGTTTTTTTTTAAAGATAAGTAATTATTAAATAAATATTAAATCTAAACTATCAGCAAAATAAAGGATTAAAATAATCGAAAAAATAACCTGTTGTCTCACAAGTCAAATTAACGATTATCCTAACCCTAATTATCACGACAAAGAGTTCAAAATAATTAAAAATCTGATCCGAAGTCTTACGGATCAAATTAATAATTATAATGATTTAACAATTAAAATTCTACCAAAAAGCCCAAAAATTAAAATAATTAAAGAAAATAATCCGTCGTCTCTCGGATTAAATTAATAATTATATTAATTCCGGACAAAATCCTAGGGGATAATGCCTACAAAATGCACAAATATTAACATTTGACAAAACATATTCTAACTTAAACAATAATAACAAAATTTAAAATGAATAAATAAATGACAATAAAAAAAATGACAAATAAACTACCTAATAGGGGAGAGCGGCGTCGACACGGGCACGGGACAACCAATAGAGTTGGGCGTGGGATTCGGGCAGCAGGTTGGTTGGCGTCCGGCGGGGGGTGGCGCGGCGTCGGCGACCGGCGAGCAGCAGTTGGATCGCGGGTTGCTGCGGTGGTAGTGAGCAGTGACGTCGGGGTGGGCTCGCGGTTGGAAGTGCAGCGAGCAAGATCGTCGGGGAACAGAGACGCGGAGATGCTGCTGTGGGTTCACCGGAAGGAAGTGAGGCAGACACGGCGACGATCGGAGTAAGGAGAGCGGCAGAGGTGGCGCGGGCTGAGGCGCGGGTTGCTGGTCACGGTCGGAGCGGCAGTGGAATTGCAGACGAATGAGCTGAGGCGCGGTGCCAGGTGTTCGCGGTGTCAAGCAGAGCAGCGAAGCAGGCGAGTGAGGGTGTCACGAGCTCGCGGGTGAGGCGGAGCTCCAGCGGCTGGCGGAACGGCGACCGCTTTAGGTGGGCTGACAGAGTGGCGGTGCTGCTCGAGAACCGACGGTGCGGCTCGGAGACCGGAGGTGTAGGCTCGCGGAGGTGATGATCGGCGAAGTCTCGAGTGCTGCGGTGCTTCAGGGTGTGGTGCTGGGTGTTCGCCGGACGCGATGGTAGCTGGCGAAGCGACGAGGTGGCGGTGCCGCGTAGAGGCCAGCAGGGGGATCGGTAGAAACCCTGCGAGGAAGAAGAACTTCTTTCTTCTCTTTTTTTTTACTCTTTTTTCTCTCTCTACGCAGTTCACGTCCTCTCCACGTCGCTCTCACTGCACCTCTCTATTCTCTCTGTTGATTTTTCTTCAAAAGGTGAAAAGAAATCCCATGCAGAGAACTCTCTCTCTCTCTTTTTCGAATTCGCTTCCCCTCCTGTTTCTTTTTCTGCATTTTCCACAGAAGGAAAAAGCTGACTTTTTTTCTTTTTTTCTCTCAAAGCTTTTCTTGTACGAACTTCTCTCCGGAACTCTTTACTCTCAATTTCTTCCCAAAATTCCTCCCCCTAAACCAAAACCTCACTTTTGCTCTCAAAAATTTCGAAATCCCTCCCTCTTTTCACGAAAAATGAAGTTCTCTTTTATAATGATTCCGGACGGCCAATTCGTATGGCATTTTCTGAATTTCCATCTCCGGTCACATTAAATCGAATTTACAAATCGAGCGTGATTTCGCAATCATTTCGATTTTGCTTTCGCATTTCTCCCATTTTGTAAAATTCTTGCCATTTATTCATTTGATTTTTGAATTGTTTCTGCATTTAACAAAATCTAAATATTCATCAAATTCCAAATTTCCATGCATATTCAATCAAATCAATTTCCTCCATTTTTATTTTTATTTTTTCTTTTATTTGTTCTAATTCAAATTTTATTTTCCTTATTTCCCTAGATTTGCTAAAATTAGGTGTCAACACTATTTTTTTAGAAACGACGTGTCGGCGTGTTGTGTCATGTCGTGTTATATCGTGTGTCAATGTTGGTGCTATTTAGGCTACTGCTAGCTTAGATGTAGAGGTGGCAAAATGGGTCTTAAAGCCATATATGACCCATTTAAATCATAAATGGGTCATATATGGGTCACTTATTTTTTGATAAAAAATAGTTAAATGGATTTAACAATCAAAGTTTTAAGATAGGTGGGTTTTAAGTGGGTTTTAAATGGGTTAGATTTAGAACTCACTTTTAACCAAAACCTCACAATCTCTCTTCCCTCTTTAACTTTACAAAAATATATTTTTTTTATAAAAATTGAAATAATAATTATTTTTTATTTTAATTTTCTTTTCTTTTTTCTTTCTTCCTCCTCCTTCCGGTGGCTGACACGGTGATGGTCGGCGACTGCCCAGGTGAGCCTCACCGATCTGGAGAGACTCAAACTTGCCGGGGTAGGGTGAGCTCGAGCTCGCCGGATCTGGCGAGGCGGAGGCCTCGTCGATGCTCGGTGAGCTCGAGGCTTGCTTGTGGCCGGTCGTCGGCTGTCGTCATGGTCGGCGGCCGGCCAAAGAAGAAGAAGAACAAAAAATAAAAAAAGAAAAGAGAAAAAGAAAATTAAAAATGATATTCTTTAAAATAAAAAAAATTAAAATTTTATATTTTAAAAAATAAAATAATTAAAATTCGAATTTTTAAAATAATTATTTTAAAAATTATAAAAATTGTCCATTAAATTTGTGTTGTAAAAAACTATTTTAGCAATGTCATTTTTAAATACAATCATTCTTTGGACGGCTCAACTACATCAGCAGATTCATCGCCCAGCTCACTCATACCTGCGAACCTCTCTTCAAGCTGCTACGCAAGAATACATCCATGGAATGGACTCCAGAATGTGATGAAGCCTTCCAAAAGATCAAAAAAGATCTTATAAACCCATCGTACCGCCGGAACCAGGCCGGCCACTACTTCTTTATCTATCCATGAAGGAGACCTCCATGGGAGCTGGGGCAAGATGATAAGAGTGGCCGCAAAGAACAGGCCATAATATATTATCGTTCAAAGAAGTTTCATCCCTACGCGAGACCAGATACTCCTTCCTGGAAAGAACATGTGCTGGTTTGGTATGGGTCACAACCAAGATGCGCCATTACATGCAGTACTAGAAAACTCTCCTGATTTCCAGAATGAATCCCAAAAAGTACATCTTCGAAAAGCCCGTGACGAGTGACAGATTGGCTAAATGGCAGATGATTCTGTTCGGTAAGAATATGACATATTTTATGTCACTCAGAAGGCGAGGTTTTTGTGATTGAATTAAAGCAGATAGGCTAGCTGATCAATCTCTGGATGAGTATTCACCAGTAAATACAAAGTTCCAGATGAGGGAATACTATTTGCCATGAAAGAAGATGACTGCAGATGGTATCCTGGCTTTTTTATGTACTTTTTTGGAGCCTCCAATGCTAAAGGAGCAGGAGTTGGCGCGGTACTGGTATCCGAAACAGGGGCACAATATCCCGTCGTTACCAAGCTAAGATTCGAATGTACAAACAAGATGGTTAAATATGAAGCTTGTATCCTAGGATTAAGGGCGGCCTTGAGCATAAAGATTGAAGACCTTTTAGTATTCGGGGATTCGGACTTGATCATACACCAGGTTAAAGGGGATTGGCAGACCCGAGACGAAAAACTTCTTCCTTATCACCGTCACCTGGTCCACTTGAGCCAGATGTTCGACAGTATTGAGTTTCATCACATCCCCATAACTCCTCCAGCTGAACATGGACATCAGTTTATCCTGGTAGTCATTTCTTATTTCACCTTTTGGATCGAGGCAGCATCCTACAGAACTGTTCCAGAAGCTAGAGTAGTGAAATTTTTCAATCCCAACAGAATCTGTCGATATGGGGTTCCTCACGAAATCATCACAGATAATGCGCCGAACCTGGACAGTGCCATGATGGACAGAGTTTGCCAACAATTCAAGATCACTCATTGCCTGCCCCCAGGAGACCTAAGACGAACGGAGCAATAGAAGCAGCAAACAAGAATATCAAAAAGATTCTGGGAAAAAAATGGGAAAAGGCTATAAGTAGGCCGTTTGCTATTGCTGCTATAAGGGCTGCTCGCCTTTATACGGCTTGGCTTCGCTATCGCTCCTATGTATGTAGTGGTCGGCCTAATAAGTAGTCTTTTTACTATCGAAGAATGCTTATTATCTAGTTCTAGAAGCTTCGCCAGAAGCAAGCAAGCCGAGGTCGCTCTGCTTCGTAGACAAGGCTCGTTCCGTACTTGACTTACGAGCTCGTGTAGTACTCCCCCCTATCTCTAAAGGGGCTTCTGCACTCCACTCGCTGTCTCCTAAACGAGCGTTAGAGCGAGCGAGTGAAGCCTTCAATTTAGTGGCTCCCCCTTTCCCTCATCCTATTCTTTCATGTCTACTTAAGCTTCCCCGGATTGGGGGATTAATTGATTGGATACCCGAGAACCATAATCTTTCCTAGGAACAGCTTCGACGACGATAGATAGGGGTCAGGTTTGTTTGGCATCTATGCCCCCTGCCCTCCAAACAGTATGGGAGCCTTTCAGCTCGTACTGCTCACACTCCTAGATCTTCACGGCACCTCTTCCACCATAGTTTGAGCTGGGAGCAGCTCCGAAAAGCGAGGCCTACTTCCAAATTCTTCAAGTCAACCCACGAAAAAAGTAAACTATGGTTGCCCACTGATCTGATCATAGGTGAAATCCAATCCCTTCGCTTCGCGCCAGGCTTGGAAACCGTAAGTCAGGCTCCCTTCGCCTCTCGGAAGCGAGAAAGCGAGCAGCAAGCTGAAAAAGCCCTTTCCCCTTTCTCTAATAGTTCTTGTTGGTAAGCTTCATAGCTCCAACCTATACAAGGGGCAAGCCAAAACCAGCTGAAGGAAGGGCGGCCCCACCCTGAAACAAAGGTGTACATACATAAAATAAATAAAGAGAATGGTTATGGCCTTTACTTGATGGGGCTCCTTCCCATCTATCTTGACCGGGAAGAGGGGGGAGGCTCTTGCGGAAGCCCTGCCCGCCCTTCTCTATTTTGAGGAATCCCTCATATTGAGGATTCCAGGCTTCCCAGATTCGTAACAGACGGCTAGGAACAAGAAGAGGGTTAGTAGTCTCTGCCGTTGCAGGTCCTTCTCCTCCCGATGAGACGGCCCTCTTTTTTTTGGTTTTGTTTGTTCACCGCGGCACGAAATCATGAAGAAGCTGGAATAACTCAGAAAGAGAGTGGCGCCTAGCCGTTGAGAGCGTCTGTTGTTTTTGTAGAGGAACAGTACGATCTTGGACTGGCCCCCTTCGCATGACCTAGAAAGAAAAAGAAGTCCGTGCTACTATAAGGCCTCTAAACTCCTCCCTCAGGACACTGTTGCCTTGCCCATGGGGACGGGGTAGCCCCGACTTCCATAGGTCCTTGGTTCGACCTCCTAATGAGAATTGAGGTCCTTGCGCGGGCGTCTCATCCCTAAGACTTGCTTGCTCTGTATGGAGTGCCCCGTGGTTCCTCGAGTGCCAGCCGCAGAAAGGAATGCCATCAACTAGGGCGCTATTGGCCACTAACCACTCGCTTGCCGGCCGCTCGGGCTCCGCGTTTCAAGTTCGTTATCCTAACCGTCTCCTCTGCTCCACCGGGAGCCTGGCCCCTTCTTCTATCTTATCTACTGCCTTGCTCCTCGGCTCCCTACAGCTCCAGCCGCTGGCTGTAATAGCTTGCTCTTCTCGGGTGGCTCGCACCGGGGGTGGTGCGGCTGAGCCAGAGTGGGCTCAGCAGTCGGCCTATGTTTCCGGGCGCACGCGTAAAGGCATGATTAGTTCCACAAATCTCACTGCACTGACCATAGTAAACTCCTTCTCGTTGTACCGAAATAGAGATCTGATTTAAACGACCAGGTACAGCATCACATTTGACACCTAAGGAAGGTACAGCCCAACTATGAGGTACATCAGCAGATGTTACAAGAATACGTAGATGAGTTTTGGCTGGTACAACCACTCTATTGTCCACTTCTAATAAACGTGATTGCCCCAATTCTAGATCATCTTCTGGAATCGTATAACTGTCAAAAGTGAGTGACTGCTCATCGGAACTGTTATAGTCTGAATACTCATAAGTCCGATACCATTGATGTCCAATAGCTTTGATAGTAATGGCTGGATCTACTACTACCTCGTCCATTGAGTATAAAAGAGCAAATGATGGTATAGCAATGAACATCGGGATGATACTAGGAAATATGGTCCGAAGAATCTCGATAGTAGTTCCATGAACAATCCTTTGCGGGATTGGATTTTTTTGATAGTGGAAATGCCATAAAGCGCGAACCAAGATCCGTGATACGAAAACCAAAATCAGAATGAGGAAGAAAAAGATATCA